>PVIH01006881.1:0-106399 GCA_004025045.1 Sigmodon hispidus
TATAGGTACTGAACTGGGGAGACAAAGAATCTACAGGCAAAGGGCTGGAGGCTCAGAGGTTAAGAGCACTGACTGTTCTCCCAGAGGTCCTGAGTTCAATTCCCAGCATCCACATGGTGGCTCATAGCCATCTATGATGACATCTGGTACTCTCTTCTGTATACTGTATACATAATAAATAAATAAATCTTAAAAAAAAAAGAATCCACAGGCAAAAGACAGAAATCATCTTCAGAAAAAAAAAATAACAACAACAAAACAGAAAAATACAATTAAGCACTAAGGTCATAATGGTAAGCTTTGTTTTTTTAATGTTCAAAAGTCTTTTGGATTTTGCAAAATTAATGCTTTTAATTATGGTTCTGATGTGTGCCTATTATGTGGAGAAGAAAGCCAGAGGAGCTGGGAGGAAAGAGCATGTATGGCACATTTCAGTTTGGCATGGAGAATTTCTTAATAGCTAAGACACAGTGAGACACAGTAGGACAAGGTGGTGTCTTACAGAAACTGTGTGGTTCAAATGTTGTACACTTACCCCTTATTTGGACTATTCCAGTGCCCTGAAGTGTACCAGCTTCTATTAAAGGACTAAATGACCAATACACTGCCACAGTGGACAGATATGTTCTTCATCACATGACCAGTTTAATCTAAGACTGAGCTAGTGATCTCTTCTATCACTTGGTTGAAAGGTTACATACATTGGAACTCATACATAACCACAGGAAAAGGTTTCTTCTTCTGAGCATCATGAGATCAGCATACTTCTTAAATTTCAAACATAAAATTGTCTCAAGCAATAAGCACTATTTTAAGAACCTCACTTTTATTCCCATCTACTTCAGTTTCTAATTTAGCATAGCAATGAGAGCCATGGGTTTTTGGAGAGGCAGCTATGAGCTAAGGCACAACTCCATGTATCAGAATGACACGTTATCACCAACCACACTGATCTCTTTTTGAAAAAGAAGAAACACCTAAGCAGTCACTTTTATGAAATCTAATAATTAATGTTATAGAAATTTCTTTTAAATCTACATGTATGCTTAAATATTTCTAATAATTTCTCCCAATAATAGTACACACTTAAAATGGTCAGTCTTTATGTTTCTCTGGCACAACTGGAAGAAAGGATGTATTTGAGAAATGACAGAATTATTCAACTCTTTCTGGAATAATTATTTAATTGTTCCATTAGAATCTCCTGGGAAACCTCAACTATTACCAATGAAAAGGCTCTACCCCAGGCACATTGAATTAGTATATGTACGTATTTGGACTGGAACGTAAGTACTTCTCACAGGCTTTGCTACACAATTCCAATGTTTTGCCAAGAGTCAAATCTCTGGGTTCTCAGGTCCTCAGAGGTCAAAGGGGCTTAAAAGCACATCTTGTCTAATTTGCTTATGTTTCTCTGTATCCAATGCCATTATCAACAGCAGCTAGGCTTCGCTCATTTAAGTTGTCTGCTTCCCAGTAAAATTTTGCTGAAAGCAAAAGTGCCCAACTACAGAAAAGGAATGATGTCACAGCCTATATTGCTGTCTCCATTCCTCCACAAGAAGATTGGGACCCTTGTCCATGTCCAAGAATCTAATATCAGTGATAAAAAAGTCCTTGATTACTATATTCATATTCTCAGTCTCAGCTGTGCATGGATAGACATTTCCAGAAATATGAATCCAACTGGAAGTGATTATACAATTCTGTAGTCTTCAGATCTATACTAAAAGTTAGGATTTGACTGTATGCAGTTGATTTATGGAAAAATGTGGTATTTAGCACAATTTTCATTATTGCACACTAAAAGTAATGCCTGAATACCTGCAAAGGTTTAAAAATCTGTTGATCTTTAAAAAGGTTTAAAAATCTGTGTCTGCTTTTCTTTTTAAAAAGTATGAAAAGCCCACAGTATTTTTTATCCTATTTACTCATTTGGCTATTTATGGGTATTGAAAATTGAACAGAAAGCCTTACACTTTCTGTGGACATGGCCTTTCTCCTGAACAGTACCCCTTCCCTAAGTCCCTCCTGCTAATGTGAGAAATTGTTATTTTATTGAGAAATTCATTAACATAACAAAAATCTCTTTGTTGTTGATTTCTGCTTAGACTCAACACATACTATAAGCTAAGTACTGTATGTATTACTTTATTTAACATTTCTATTAATCACATGAGATAGGTTTTATTGTAATAGGAATTTTATATATGGGGAAGCAAACACTCAAATTTTCTGAAGAGTCCTTCTAGAAAAAGGTGCTGAGTTTGTAACTCATCGTCATGATTCCAGCCTCTTTTACCTACCCCACACAACTTCCCAGAATGCTAAAGTATTGGACTATCTGCCACCAGACACTAAATAGATGATGATAGGGTGTAGGGAAATGCTATGTGTATCTGGCCAGTACTTGGAGGAGTCATACAACTCAGTAGACATAATTTTAAAGTCACAACATTTTATAAATATGGAGCACTACATTTATGGGAATTTTTATTCTGCCTTTCAAGGAGAAAGAAGTGATAAGAAAATATAAATCTTTCTAGCTGGCTGCCTGGATTTATTAGAATTTACAAAATGCCATGAGTGAGAGATCTTATACTTTTTACTTATCTGAACTCTCTTTTAGCACTTTCAAGCTGCTAACAGTTTGCTAAACTCTAAAGGAACTAACTTCAGCAGACATCTCGGCAGTGTGAGAGTGGTGCATAGCACACAGTAACAGCTGTCATTCAGGGCAGGAATCTACCCAAGGCCAGCTTTGTGTGGAATACTCCACCAGGCCCTTCCCTGAGTTAGGAAGCCTTGGACAAAGAGCCTGTGTGTTCTTCAAGTTGAGGAAGACAGACTTCCCTTCAGTCTAACACAGTAATTACCATCATGGAATTGTGACAAGTGGATGAAGTAAAGAACAGAAGGACTATGACAGCATGTATTAGGGGCCTAAACCTCATATCAAAGTATGTTTCCTTCAAATGGTGACATTTAAAACCAGCTCTGAACAATGAGTAGATGTTATCTGAGAGTTAGGCTGTCTAGAAAGCTGGGGGAACTACTTTGTAAGCTATGGGTGGCTTCACAAGGAAAGCAGTGGAAATTGGATGTTGAAAGGTAATTCAATATTACGTGGAGAACCCGAAAAAAGAACATTCTTGGATAAAAAATAGCATGAATCAAGATGCTCTTTACACACCTCTGTAGTTCTGAGCAGAACACACACATGCAGACTCTCGTAAGCACACACACACACACACAGACCCCCCTATACTTTCCATCTTAGATTATATTTTCCCAGATAAATGTCTTCCATCAAGTACTGGCCATATACATATGATGGTTCTAATACACACTGACTTGCTGACACTTTAGTTTTATTATCTATACTACACAGATGACCAGCCTGAAGTGAATGTAAAAGCTGGTTAGTAAGTAGACTGAGCTTACTATAGGTTGGTGGTCCCTACGTGAATGCACTGTTCCCTGGAACAGGCACTAGGAAAATCCTTTCATTCCTATGTAAGGTGCTGTCTGGTACTGTTTAGTGACTCAGGTATTATTGCAGGGAACTTAAAGATCTCCAGTTATCCACAGTGAGCCCCTTTCTAAAACCTAAGTGAGATTTCAAAAGTATTGGCTAGTATGTAAGGGACTTGTGTTTTGGCCTTAGCTCTTCTGAGAACTTGTCCTGTGTTTCTCAATAAGTCAGTCATGACCACTATTTGAGATTCTGGTTCCTTCTTTTTACAGGAAGGATACAATGGCTATGCTTTAAATTTCTCCATGGAGCTCTGGCAATGATTGACACACATACAGAGTGGTGTGCTGCTCAGCCATTCTCTGAATTAGTATAAAGGACCGGAAGTTTGAGAGTTACTTTTGTTGAAAATTCTAAAGGTCTTTGCCCCCATGTCCTTTTTCCTCCTGTCATGTTCATGCCTCAGATACACTGGCAGTGACTTGAATCATCTTTTATTTTTCCAGTGGGCAGACTTTAGTCTGAGACTCCCAAACTAGCATCATTAACTCATGTTTCTGGATGCAAGGTGTGGATGTTAAAGTTACCTGGTGTCCTCACCTTGCTGTGGTACTCACCAAATGTCTGAGAGTAAAGGTCACCAAACTTAACTGTTTCCCTCCACAAAGTGATGAGATAATGACACCTATTTCATAGATAGAAAGGAGTGGATGTGGGAATGTATATGAAGCACAGTGCCCAGCACACCCTGACTGTTGATGATAGATGTTTTAATTTCTTGTTCTTCTTTAATGACATCATTTCTAATATTCTTAAAAATGTTCCAAGGTAGAATTTTTTCAAGTCCTGCTGTTGAAGAGAACACTGGAAAGCATTATTAATTCCCAAGATTATCTTTCAAATGATGAAGCTAAAATTCAGGTCCAAGTCTGTTCTCATCCATCTTGATTCATTACCTTGTTAAAAGCAAATACAGTAGCCACTGTGCTGCACTGTGGCTCACCTCACCAAAAGTCTCACCCTTCTCTTCTGTGGCACATGCTCTGCTTATCATACCCTTGGCTGGTAGCCTTGAGACATTTTGTAGAATGCAGTGAGATTCTGATTTAGGTTCTGAATGAGAGAAGAATGTCAGGCCTTGGGGAAGAGGTGACTTACGAATCAACTACACTTCCTAACAAGAAATAGTAGGGAGATAATCTATGACAGAAAGTAAAAAAGATTCTTAATAAAAAAAAAGATCCTTAAGTCCCTGGAGTTCCATAGAGGCCCTGAGAATTTTAGGTCTGAATCCTTTGGGCTTAGAGGGACATTGGTTTCAAATTAACATCTGAAAAGTTGAGAATAATTCAATAAATATCATCTACAGTTTATGTCTGATGTGTCACATTCAATTAAAACTTGTAATCTTCCCCTGAAACTTCCAAAACAACAAAAGCCACCTGGAAGCTTGGTGGCTTACCCACTGGCAGCTCACTCTAGAACCAAGAATGCTAAGAGGTCCATCCAGCAGGTCCAATAGTCAAAAAAGCCTAATCCAGGCCTCTAAAGAATGTCTTAAGTCATTGGAGATAATGAATTTGCCTTTGGAAATTCCAGATTGTAGAAAAGCTACAAACTCAACTTGCTAAGGTTAAGCTGTGTGGGGCTCTTTATCTACCTGGGAAAACAAATAAAAGAAAAAAGCTAGAAAAGAAATCAAAGAAGAGCTACCTCAGATTCAGGAGTACATTCAAGCAGCCATCCTAGGACTGCCATGTGGCATGTGTTACCACCCCTGCTTGTACAAAGAAGAACACAAAATAACTGTCTGAAGCCTCTTAAGCCTGGGAACAGGATTGTGCTTCATAGGGGCAACTGCAGGTCCAGAGCTCCTTTACCACCTTGTGTATCAGTTCTGATTCTGTTTCTAACACTCAACCTAACCCTCGTGTTCCTGAAAGCACTCTCATCCATCCTCGCTTCTAGACTCTTAAGAGGTTTTCTACCTATAGTTAGACTTTCCTTTGATCTCTTACTCATGTTGCACATGCCTCATTTATAGCCTGATACAACCAATTTTCTCCCTCCCTCCCTCCTTCTCTCTCTCCCTTCTCTCTCTCTCTCTCTCTCTCTCTCTCTCTCTCTCTCTCTCTCTCTCTCTTCC
This sequence comes from Sigmodon hispidus, assembly GCA_004025045.1. Classification (NCBI taxonomy): domain Eukaryota; kingdom Metazoa; phylum Chordata; class Mammalia; order Rodentia; family Cricetidae; genus Sigmodon; species Sigmodon hispidus. The sequence goes on from PVIH01006881.1 coordinate 5,622, forward strand.
TTCCTTTCTTCTCTGTTTCTCTGTGTAGCCCTGACTGTCCTAGAATTACTTTGTAGACCAGGCTAGCCTCGAACTCACAGAGATCTGTCTTTAATCCCAAGTTCTGGAATTAAAGATGTGCACAGTTCTTGATAATTTGCTTAATCTTCTTTATTGGCATCACTTCTGTGATATATTAATTTTCAAGATTTGACAGATGTTATCATGGTCCAGGGCTTCCTATATCCCCAGCACAGGATACTGTGAATTACCCTCATTGTAATTATCCCTAAGTTAACTCCTGGAAAATTGAGAGGTTGTAAAGGATTTCACAATCATTACTTTAAGAAGTGAGGGCCTGTACATCTGGCTACTTGTTTCTAGTTCTGTGTGTCACCTCAATAGGACCAAGATAAAAATGGAAGATTTCACCTGTACACACCAAAAGACTATGAAATCTTATTTTACCATAGCTGCCCAGAGCCAGGAGCCTATGGTCCTGAATGTCAGAGCCCAGATAGCCAGGCCTAGGAATTTGTGGTCCTGAATGTCAGTGGCATATTCTTGTACAGCATCTGTCTACCCACCTAGCTGATGTTGGAGTTACTGAATTTCAATTATTTGGCTTTCCCAATGTGCATTTCTATTTCTTAAGTGCAATTCTAGAACAACAGTTAGTACTTGGAAGGCAGTGCTAGAATGAAACCCAATGAAGCAGTGTATTGGCCTGCCTCAGAGAGAAGTATTCAATGAAGGCCAGGGAAACCACATATCCAAAGAATGGCGCCATGTTTTCATAATACTTGAGTTACGTCACATGGAGCCATAACAGAAGGCATCCTGCTGTTCTTCTTGTTTATCACAGGATGCTTCATGGTGATTTAACTACCTCAGTTAAGAAAACAAGAAAGTCATATTTAGGAGCCTCTGGAAAGGCATTTTACCCCCCGTTATTGCACAACTTGTGGGTCCACCAATTATCAGGCTCACTGCAGCCACTTCAAATGTTCAGCACAGATTAAACAGTGAAGGTCTCTGAAAAGGCAAGACAATCTATCTATTCAGCCCTGTAATCAGACAAGCAATCCCCATCACCACATAAAACCCTTGTTTCTCCAATAAGACAGAGTGGAATATGAACAAAGCTAAACTTTATTAGCTAACGTCTGAGTTCATAAACATTCACGTAAATCATTACAATGGATATTTAATAAACTATGTCATGTTAACATCTAAATTAAAAAGTCTGCTTTATACATTTTTAAGTCAAAGGAAGAATCCAAAATCTCTCCAATTCAGAAATAACTCAATGAAAATCAAAGCTTGTCTGAGTCTAGGGATATCATAGTAGCCATGTTCATAGTTTTACAAAAGCCTGAGTTGTGTTTCTTACATATGCTCTAGTGTCCGTGTTTGGCTCCAAAGTTATCAAGTTTGTATTTGCAGCGTATAGGTAAGACTGGATGTTCTAATGTTTACTCACTCTGGGGCTTTTTAACATCTTTACTTTGAAGACACATTTGACCACTGGTTATGAAACCCAATGCCACTTGCGTTAAAACACAATCTTTTATAGCCATTTGAGACCTGCTTCTAGGTGCCTCCCCAAGTCCAACTCAAAATAGTAAGGATACATCTACCTGCTTTCTGTCTGTCATTGAACCCAGAGCCTCATATATACCATGGACCTGCTCTATTGCTCAGCTATATACCTAGATCCATGCATGAACTTTTTATTTGGATTTTAAGTTCAAACTGTATACAAAAAGTTAATAAAATATTTTACCAGATGTTATACTAACACGTAGAAGATGAAAAGTTGATTTTTGTGACATGAAGCAAATCTCAAAATTAAGAGCACCTTCATAGGGTTGCTCTAGCCTTAAAATAAAGAAGTAACTGTGAACACTTGGCCAGGGAATATCCTTATTATGTTGCATGAATAGTTGACAGGAAAACTGAACTTTCATTTACAAAAGAGTGAGTTTGATTTAAGTAGGGGCTATGCATCATCATGTGCCTGTAGCCAACCATGTAGCTCATGGTAAGCTTAATATGCCTGAGTTCTGTGTTTGTCTTCACCAGACTTTTCTTTGCTCCGACCAAATATCTGACTGTACCAACTGAAGGAAAGTAAGATTGGTATGGGGCATGGCATCATGAAGCAGCAAAGGTCACATCACAATGTCCAGGAAGCAACGTAAAAATGACTGTGCTGGTGAGCTTTTTACTGTACTGTGTCTGGGTACCTTGCCTATGTGATGCTGCAGCCCACCAAACAAGGCTTCTCTTAGTCCTTGCTAGAAATGCCCTCACTGACATACCCAGAGGTAAGCTTTCCTAATCTAGCTATTTCTCATTCCAGTCAATTTGGCAATCAAAATTAACCCATCACAGTGTATATCAGTCATTCCTTTTTATTCTGATATAATTTATATGAGACATGCATAATAATAAATACTACTTCACATTCAATGGTATGATGATTCCTTAAGTTAAAAGGGAATATCAATTATTCAAATATTTCTTTAAAAACTACTTTAAGTGATGTGTTCAATAAAATCAGTATACCTTTATCACACTGTAAAAATATAATTGCAAAAAATAGTTATAAATAATAAAATTTATATAATTTATGACATTCTGATACTCTTTTGAGAACATCACATACATTAGCATACTTAGTCCTCAAAGAACATAATGTATTATTAGCTTCTTTATAGATACAGAAAATGAAATAGTAATCAGTACATGGTCTCCCAGCTCATTAAAGAGAACAGCTGGCTTGGCAAGTCAGAAATATCAAGCTTTAAAAATATAACAACAGTAAAGCTGGTGAAATGGCTCAATGTGCCTGCTGTCCAAGATGACCTGAGCTTAGATTGCCAGAATTCTCATAAAAGCTGGGTAGAGTAGCCCAGCCATCTCCAGTCCCAGCACACCCTATGAGAAGGGGGATGCGGAGACAGCAGCATCTCTACAAGCTCATGGACTAGCTAGCTTGGGATATGTAGTAGCAATGAGACCCTGAAGGTTGTCCTCTGACATTCCTACATGTACCATGTACATTCCTATGTCTATATGCACATATATGAACAAGCATATACATACTGCACACACACACACGTAAATAAAATGACATCAGTAGCTAATCTATTATATTACCTTTAGAGGATTAACCTATAACCTCTGTCTTAAAGGAAGAAGTGACTACTCCCTCTGGCTAAGAGGAAACACAGTAAGGAACAACAAGGGTATGAAAAGAGGAAGAAATGGGTTATAGGAGACCCAGAAAGATTTCCATTTAAATTCAGTTAAAATATAAGTGCTGCTGCTCTGAAGTCAAGTGATAGCCCAGTCCCTCTTAATCATTTATTCTATTTTGAGATGGGCTCTCATTACACTCTCCAAATTATCTTGCTGCCTCTGCCTCTACTGAGTTGAGATTCTAGGTGTGTTCTGCCATGACACTCTAGATTCTATTCCTACTGCCCCATTAGAGCCTAGTGAGAGGTAAGTTACATTACATTCCTGTTCAAAGAGAAACCTTCATTGAAAATAAAAGGAAGGAGAGGAGGAGGAGGAAGAGGAGGAGGAGGAGGAGGAGGAGGAAAGATGACTAGAAGGAAATAATTAAAGCACAAAGAAATGAAAATTCCCAGGGATGGGGAAACAGGAAGGGGATGCAAACGTGCAAAGGAAAACACATGAGCACATAATCTAGAAGCAAAATCTGTGTTCAAAAGCACTTTGTATTTGTTGAGGTCCCCAAGGAAAATCTTCTACAAGACAGTGCCCCTAAGGGAAGGACCCTAGGAAGCTTGGTAAGGAGTCACAATATTCCAGCTTGCAGCTGCTGTGTGTCCATGAGATGCTGAGCATTAGAATGAGTGATGCCAAAATGAAATGACAGCTGCTATCAAAAGCAATCTAAACAGCACACAGTGTATATGTTGTGACTTTATTGATGGTATTTAAGAAAGTAGCTGGCCATGAACTGCCCAGACTCTGACATTTTGAGTACATGCATCTTTTGCCAGGTGATCTGATGATCAATCCAAATGGTTCAGTTCTAACTACAATGGCTCATAGGTCTGTTAGGTACCTAATTAAGAAATTGGCTTGTTTGGACATCAAGTAGCAATAAAATCCTAGAGGACAGTAATAGCAGGGTGACAGCACAGATCTTCAGACTCCTCACTGGGAGCATGCTGTCCTTCTACAGATGATGACCAAGTAGCATGCGTGAGGAAAGCACATTTGGAAATGTGTGGCTGTGTTTCTGCTTGACACAGCTAATAAAAAGTTTATTAAGGGAATATTTTCTTTTAAGACAATGAAACTGTAGAGTACCATGAAGGTGTCTTGCCTAACCCCATCTCCTGTGTAAGAAATGAGCAATCTGAGACCTAGAATGAAGGTATAATTTAACTCAGGTCCTAGGATGTGCCCACTGGTTACAGTTTGGGGGATATTGCCACATACATATATTTTACTAACACTGTAGGAGTTAGTGCCAGAACCACAAATTCTTCAGATAAATAAGTTTTTCTTGCAGATCAGGTTGGAATTACCTCTGTACATAGGCTTAATCAAGTGAAATGGCTGGTGCTATGATTTCAAGAGTCTATTACGTTCTTTGACACTTAGTTTCTGTAATTTATAGTGAGGGAGCACCTGTTAGCTCCGCTGTTTTGAGATTCTTAAATGCTAGGGAGTGTAAGATGTGTAAATCAACAGTCTCCCCTTTAATAAGCACCCAGAACTAGACTCACCTTTTCTGAAAGGGAAGTCTCTTAGGGTCTCTCTCAACACACTTACATAAACAGAAGAACACAGTGCTCTGGCTAAGTCCTGGGGCATGACAGGTGAGGATGGATATGCTATAGTGCTCTGGATATCATGTTTTTCCATCAGTTTCCTTTCCAAGGCCAGTGGCCATAAACTTTTGAAGGCTTGAACCCTATCAGCAGACACATCTCTTTTTGCAGTGGGGCACAGTGATAAGGTCTCTTAAATTCTGAAAGAGAATGAGGCAGGAAGTAGCTTCAGAGCCAGAGGATACAGAACAGCTGTTTTCAGGCACAGGGGTGAGGTCACTGATACTGTCAGGGTCAGGAGTGCCTGTGAACTGCTTCCTCTTAAGCAAGAAGCATCTGTTTGTGCCGGAGGAGCCCTCCCCAGGCACTGGAATAAATCTGCCAGATCTTAGAGAAGATCACACCCTCTACTTACATTCATCCACAGCAATCCTGGAGTTTGTGACCTGACAGTGAAAGATTGGGTTGAATTATATCCCCTCTACTTGGTCTCAAGTTACACCTCACCAACATGTGTATGAGAGGAGAGTTGGACAGGCTCAGCTGGGAAGTGTTTTAGATGTAAAGACTTTTCTTTTAGTGACTCTTAAATCTAAAGTATCTCTGGAAATACAATTCTCCTGATCTTCTCTCTTTTCCTTCCTAGGGGTTCAGTTGACTTTATTGATGGTATTTAAGAAAGTAGCACTCCCCAAGCCCCTCCTTTTCTTCTGGGGGTCTGGGATGGAAAGTTCAGTATCCAAGGCTAAATTAGAAGGACCTCTCTCCTGCTTTCATGCTCTTGCTAGGGTGGGTGGTGCAGGGCTTCTTACTCCCTGAAGGCCATGTAGGCCATGAGGTTCACCACTCTGTTGCTTTAACTATACTCAGTATCCTACCAGGAAATGAGCTTTCTAAAGTTGTCACTGAGTGCAGTGCCAGCTCCAGCATCAAAGGTCAAAGAGTCAGCTTCACTGTTAAAGTCTCAGGAGAAAACCTTGTCTTGACTATATCTCAAGATGTACTTTAGTGGGTTCTCAAATGCCTGCTTAAACACGTTTTTGATGTCTTCATACTGGGCAGCTTTCTCGGGTTGTGACATGTCAAATCCACAATGGATACATTGAAGGTAGGGACAAGGAAGGCCATACCAATGAGCTTCCAGTTCAGCTCTGGAGTGACCTTTCCCATAGCCTTAACAGCACTATTGATGTTCTGGGCAGCCAGGCAGCCATCATGCCACAGCTTACCAGAGGAGCCATCTAAAGTGTTCTGAGTGACAGGGGTGGAATGGACTACACAGGGTCATGAGTGCTTCCACAATACCAAAGTTGTCATTGATGACCTTGGTCAGGGGAGCTATGCAGTTGGTGCAGGAAGCATGACAATCTTGAGTGAGTTATAATTTTCATGGTTCACACCAATCACAAACATGGACCATCATAAGAAGGGGCAGAAATGCTGACACTTTTGATCCTACCCTTCAAGGGCTCTGGATTTCTCTATAGTGGTGAAGACACCAGTGGACTCCAAAAATACTCAGTACCTCATTTAATGTTCATAGGATCTCATTCTTGGAAGATGGTGATGGCCCTCTCATTGATGAGAAGTTTTCTGTTCTCAGTCTTGACTATGTCATTGAACTTGCCATGGATAAAGTCATACCGGACCATGTAGACCATGTAGTTGAGGTCAGTGCAGTTTTACAAATGACAATAGTATCTACTTTGCCAGACATCAAGGAAACAATGTGGCTAAATCTGTTCAATGCAACCTTCACCATTGTGTCTCAGGGACAAGGCTGGCACTGAACAAGAAGATGCAGCTATGTCTGGTATGAGGGAGGAGCAGAAAGCCTCTCCTATCTATTCAAAGAGGCTAACATTGAGCTTTCTTACTATAGCTTTGGATACAAGCACTGTTTCTCCTGAACTCCATTGAAATTGTGAAACTATAGCATATGAGGCAAATTTCCATTTTTCTTCTCTTCCATAGACAGCATGGCATCAAGTGTTTCTTTGAAAAAAAAAAAAAGGACATAAGGAATTCCAACATAGCCTTGTCTTGATAGTGACTCTTCACAGCAGGCACCTAACTGTGCATGCCATGGTACACAGTCCCTCTCTCACAAGAATCAATTTAGAAAACTTCTAATCTTGCCCTTCATTTTTCAGGACCAGAAACTGTAACTCACAGAGTCAGGGATGGATAGTCAAGGTGACAGTGCTGCTGAGGACAGCAGGGCACTTATTATGTTGCTCTGTCCTCTTCCTTCTCCATTTGTCTTCCAAGTAACTTACATATTGCTGGGTTTGCTGTTTTGTAAAGAACAGATATTTTGGCAGTTCTCAACCCATGTGTCATGACCTAATGGCCCAAGGTCATCTGCATATCAGATATTTACAACATGACTTTTTAACAGCAACAAAATTGCAGTTAAGAAGTAGCAAGAAAAATGATTTTAAGGTTGGGGTCACCACAATATAAGGAACTGTATTCAGGGGCTGTAGGTAGCTTTAGGAAGGTGGAGAAGCACTGAAATATTTGATGGTTTCTGCCCTCTAAGGGTGAGATGAAGGAGAAGATCAGCTTTAAACAATTGCACCCATTTCCCACTCTGTAGAAAAGCCTCCCAGGAAAAGCAATTTCTTGTCCTTTGTTCTCCTTCTTGCCCTGAATACTTGTTTACAGAGGACTGACTGTGAGACGGTTGGAGGAGATAAGACACCTGTGCCTCCCAGGAGTTCACAGGAAGTGAAGCACTCTGGGAGTGCTGAAGAACTAAGAAACCTTGAAGCCAGGCCTTAGGGAACAGAAGACGCAGCAGGAAGAGAAGAAGACCAAAAAAGACAGTGCTGGAACTTTTCAAAAGAGAGTGAGTCAAAACCAAGAAGCTAAAGTCATAAGAAGGCTAAACTCAGTATCCACAGCCCACTGACACCACCATCTAACTCTTCTAAACATCGACCCCTTTCTCCACCCATTTTCTTTCGATCTTCTCCTTCCTCTTTAAGAAAGTCCCTAAGCATGGGGATAATCAACCTACAGATTCTATCATTCTTTACTGGCCACATTTACCAAATAATCTCAGATGTTTGGGGGGAAAGGTCAGAATTTTCACCAGAGCCCATTTGATTCTTCCTGTTCCTAGTTTTCCTGGGGTCTGTCATATTTTGTTGTCATTTATTGTCTTCTATATTAGTCTATGGCAATTGAATTGTTTATTTTTATTCCCAAACACACTATATATGTACACGTGTATTTTCTCTCACCATAAAAATGTAAAAACCACAAATTAGACTCTAGTGAGACATGAACTATCCATTTGTCTATACTTCTAACCTCAGAATTAGCATAAATAATTTTTCTTTATGTAAAACTATATATTTCTATTCCCTATGTATCTATGCTTCTTCATGTCATCCATGTAATGTCACCTTACCCTAATCTATTCTTACCTACTACTGTCACTTTCAGAAACACTAATGAACCCAGTTCTCAAAATCCTGCTTTATTCACAACATTGTATCTGCATGAATTTCTCCATTTCTAATATCCTCATTCTAAGCTTTTTAGCCTTTAAAATGTAGACTTAGTCACTCTCTGAGCTCTGCCCTCAACATGATCTTCATCTGGTCACTACAACATTTACCACTTGTATTGGAATCAATCATGTCTCCTGATAGAATTGTAAGGTTTTCAATACAATAAGTGAGTTGGGCTGAGTTCACTCTTCTATGCACAGTACAGTGCCTCACTTGTCAGAATTCTCAAGTGAATATTGACTCACTGCAGGAAAGAATAAAGGATACAATGAAAAGTTTCTTCTGGGAAATGCAGTGCCTTGAACTTTATACAGAGTCTCTATCAGGCTGTGGGTTCTGTTTGCTAGTCACAGCCATATTGCCTTCAAAGGGATATTTTCCCACTACTGTCTCCCTGCAGTTGCTAAAGCTCAAAATGGCTAGGATGTAATCAAATCTTCAAACTTCAAATATAAAACTTTGCGCAGCCCATTTTTTCATCCTAGGTGATGCGTCTACATTCTGCAGATATTCTTCTGGTGGGAACACTGCATCCTTTAACAGGTTGAGAACAGGTGCCGAGTTGTTCTTATTCCAAGTCATGCAGGACAGAGATTCTGCAAATTCAGAAGCATTGAGCGGGGGCTCACGACTTGCAGGCCACTACGATGACTTCATGTTCAAGTGTAAAGAGGAGACTGAGTTCCCAACAAAGGAACAGAAGATGAAGTCATCATCTTGGCTTTGTTTGGAAACTTGAATTGTTCTGCTCTATAGTGGGACATTCAATATGCTGAATATGATAGGGGCTGGAACTGACTCACCGGAAACTAAGAAAGAAATACAGCTCTTTTAGAAATGGCATTTGTCCCTGCTGCCTACTGTGTGTGTCTGCCTCTCTGGTATCTTGTACTTCAGCAAGATATTTGTTTTCAAAAGAGAATAAATAGATGAAGCATGTGCTGTAACATGCAACAAAACAATCATTTCTACAGTAGGGTGCCACGTGGGAAGAAAGGGTACTGGATATGGTTTCATTTGGGCTCCTACACTTTCAGGACTTAGGCCTTGGGTATCTTTTATAGGGAGGGGCTCTATGTCAGTTTCTTCCTGTGTGCATGGGGATGGTAAGAGTGTCTCTCTTATGGAGCTGTTGCTAAGCTTAAAAGAGAAGATAATAGAAAGCATTTGCTGCAGGATCTAGCACATAGTTGTGTAATGTAAGTTAGAATCTCTTGTTCTTTTAGGCATTATCCTTGTGATCATTAAGATTTTTTTTCATGGGCTAACACAATCTGGGCTCATATCTCACATTTACCGTTTACTAGATACCCAGGCAAATTAAATGCTAATTATGTTTTCTCATCTGGACAATAGAGACTATAGAAGCATCAAATGTAAGATACTAACTACATGGAAAGAGCCTAACATGGTTCCTGATGAACTGAAGTAATTCATAGTAACATTTACAATCTGCCAGGAGTCATCCAGCCATCAGGCTTGCAAGGGTTCACACTCACTCCCTTTTAAGAGAGAGTCTTAGCTAAGAGGTAGGCAGGAGGTTGGATCAGAGTCTTGGGCAAAGGGGGAACAGGGGTGTCTGTGTGTCTTTGATTAGGAGATAGCAAAGTAGAGGGGGGAATGGATTAGCTAAAAGCCACAATGGATGTTTATCATTGATTTTGGCTTTATAAATAACACTTCTGTGAACCATACTGTAATAGTCCATACCCTTTCTATCTTTATGACAGATTCCAGGAAATAAAACTTCTAAACAAAACAATCAATTTATTGGGGGAGAAGCAACTCAATGCCTGGTATGTGCTAAGAAATCTCACCTCCCCTGGTGGGTGAAGTGGCTTTTGTTTTTTTCCCACTTTTTGTAAAACATCACATTATTTTTCTTTAGGGTGATGTAACAATTTAAGACTCTATAACTCTATACAACAGTTGGTATTAACAGTTAAAAAAAATAAGGTACCAATTTATCTATCAGAAAATGACAGGTTGCTTTTAATTTTGCTCTTAATTTTAATTTTACATTCTTCCAGCAACTAAAGAATGTTTTGTATACGCATTGGGCACCTGCATTCTTTCTTTGAGGAATTACTTATGAATGGTCTCAGTGAATTTTCTTGGCACCTGAGATCTTATACTTTGTATTAGTATGTACTAATCTATGTACAATATATTGACCCTCTGCCATGGACTGAAACATTTTTCCAGTATGCTTTTTAATTTATATATGATGATATTATTTCAATTTCTAGTCAAACAGAATTTTTCAAACTAAATCAATTGGTCAACTTTGATAAATATACATATACAGCTCCTAGGCTCTATTTTCTTCCTTTTTCTTTTCTTAGTGACATTGAGCACTCTCTCCTTAGCACTCTGATTTATAGCACCAAACATTAGAATCCATTCCTGGGATTCCATTATATTTCATTGATTTTTAGGGGTGGGGGATCTATTCTTCTACTCATAGTACTATACAACTTGATCATCATAAAGATGTAATATGTTTTAGCATCTGATAATTATCTAACTTTTGCTTTTTTCTGGGACATTTATTTTTTGATCGTTTTATTCCCCAAATTGTAGAAACAAAATAAAATTCACTGGAGATATGGCTGGAATTCCATGCCACTAGCACCATTGTATAGAGAACTAGCAACTTTATCTATTAGAAAATAATTTCCCCCTGAATTTATTAAAGTCCTCAAACCAGTCTGTATGAAGCTTCAGGATTTTTCTATAGATAGCTTATAGTTTTCATTATTGCTAATTCATATCCTTGTTATTGGTCTAAATATCTTTCAAGAACTCTTTCATTCATTTTGTTAATATCCAAGAATTCTATTATTGTCTAAATATTAACATTTTACCTAATTACAAATTTTAAAATTCAAGCTAATGGATGTAATGTCTGCAAAAGGCCCCAAACATGAAAGCACAGGCCTCATTTACCTCACAATCTGAACAGCTGTTCACATAGAAAAATACTTTTTAGAAGCTAAAATATTCCTGGGAAGAGATTACAGCAACTGAATGCAGTACTCAAGGTGGTAAAATACATGTGAGTGGTTCAGAAAGGCAGGTTCCCATTCCTCAGGCAAGGGCAGGGCACTAAGAAAAGTTACACCATTGATTTAAGGAAAATGGCAGAAAGTAAATACTCAGCATTATTGTGGACTAAAGTACCAGGCCTAACCTAGTACTTTCTAGCACTGCATAGCTTCCACATCTTAAAATACAGGCTCTTGAAAGAGAGAATATAATAATAATGCAGCACTATGTTGGCTATACAAATTATGTTCAAGGACCAAGCCCAGGTTGAGTGCCCTGGATTCATGCCTCACTATAGCCCCAGCATACAGGCCCTAGGTCCACCTTAACAGACATTGTTACCAGTTCACTCCACTGGATCAAACTCTAAGCCAGTCATTATAGTACTAAGATAGGAGCCTGACCCTGGGGACTAAGCATCTAGATCTGCCATTGAAAAGTCAGAAACCAGGAAAATCCCTGTGAACTCAACAACAAACCTGGCTATTTCCTCATGTAAACATTAAGAGTATCTACTGAAGATTCTAGTAACAAGTTCAACACAGATCTGTGTTTACATACCTACACTCTGTGGCTGGACTGAATAGCATCAAGATTTCTTTGCCAAAGATATTCCATAAAGGGCAAAAGGGACTTACTTAACAGTGTAGCTACCAATAAAGATTCCAAGAATCATAACCACAAAACTTGATACCACATAAGAAATAAAACAAAATACCAATAGTGATTGATCAAGAAGTGAATGGAGGGAGAGAAAGGGAGGAAGGGAGGCTAGGAGGGAGGAAGAGAGAGAAAGAACAAATGAAAAAGAAAAAGGGCATATAAGTAATATAAATAAGTACTGCCTAAAAGGGATTCTCAGTTCTCATAAAGTCATAGCAAAGAAAATATAAGAACACATTAGCTCCACATGAGAGGCCCTATCCTCTTTGAGGAGTGGATGGGGGGTTACAGTGGGGGGAAGCTAGGTGAGTGAGAAGAGGGGAGGGAAGGGGAACTGTGGCATATATGTAAATTTCTTTAAATGAATAAATGTCAAAATAAAAATATTCCAAATGACCAGCAGAAAAGAGAGTATGTAACAATATGCAATACCCTCTAACAATAAAAAAGGCAACAAATTTATTATGGAGGGGAAGAAATTCTTCAACATAATGAAGACTTAGGCACTGCAAGGCACAAATCCTAAATACTAAGACTGAAGCAAAAACTTTACTTTCTTTTGTTTAAGATAGATAGTTTAGAGCTGGAGAGATGGCTCAGCAGTTAGGAGTTCTGGCTTCTCCTCCATAGTACCTGAGTTTATTTCCCAGCATAGCAACTCACAAATATCTATAACTCCAGTTCCAGGGTATCCAATGTTCTCACACAGACATCTATTACAGGCAAAACACCAAAGCATTTAAAAGAAAAAGAAAGAAAGATAGTGCTGTGGGATTATGCTCTTGTACACTGTAAATATTTGTCCCTCCTACTGGTTTAGTAAAACACTGATTGGCCAGAAGGCAGACAGGAAGTATGGATGGAGTTACTAGAATAAGGAAACTCTGGGAAGAGGAAGAACAGAGAAAGATGCCAGGGAGATGCAGAGGAAGATGGATGATAATGCTGATCTGAGAAAAGGTACTATGCCACGTGGCTAATCATGGGTTAGTTTAAGAGTAAGAATTAGCAAGTATGAGCTATAGGCCAAACAGCATGTAATTAATATAAGACTTTGTGTGATTATTTGGGACTGCTGGGTTTATCTTTGTGGGATTATCTTGGGCCTAGGCCAGGCCAGAAACTTCTCACTACAAAGATAGAATAGTTCTTAGATGTGAAGAAGAAAATGAATATCCAGATGAAGATCAAATAAACCCAAGCACTTTAAGTAGGAGATATTCATTTTCATACATGATGATCAAAGCAAGCAAAGGAATACAGCAACTTTTGAAGAATACAGCAAATAAACTAAATAGAACTAGAAAGGTTGGCATTCTTTTCCTGTTCCAATTGCAAGAAAAAGCTTTCAATATGTCGCTAACTTGTGAAGTAGAACCTGAAGACTGCCCAGGAGGAGGACATCAAGCAAGCCCTGGCCAACAGTCTCACTTGTCAAAGAAAGTATACCCTAAGTGGTCAGTCTGGATCTATAGCCAGTGAATCTCTCTTCATCTCTAACCATGCCTACTAACCAGAGGTGATCTAAGGCTGCCCCGTGAACACTCCAGGCCCCAGCCTACCCACTTGTTATTGAACAGGGGTCCTTCAGGCTCTTGCACATCACTCTGCTGCCCTTGTGACTGGTGTGTGGTGTTGTCTGAATGGTAATTCTGCCATCCCGTCCAGCCCACTGTCAATAAACAGCTATTTGAGGGGGGTGAATATCACACACTTGCAGGGTGTGAGACTTTATTAGGTGAAAGAATTTTTCTCATCTAACATTTTTATCAGACAAATTTGTATTTTCAAATGGCTTGCTTCTTCATTGGTCATGTGTATTATTCTTTGTGCAGTGCTCTTATATCTAATTTGTAGGATTTTGTTTAACATTTCTGCAACTCTATTCATCAAAAATATTGGTTGCATTTTATTTATTTTTAAAGTATCTCTGGAGCTATTAGCATAATGTTGGTCTCCAACAGAAACTATCTAAAAAATAAGTGATTTTATTTATTCCTTTCTGATTCATGTTTGTTTTATTTTTCTAGACTTTGTGGAGGGAGGCTAGTAAATTTCTCTATTTTTATCTGAGAGTAGGACAGTACCTCATTAAGGGCTAGGGAGATGGTAATGATTTTCCTATATAAGAATGAAGACCTGAGTTTGGATCCTCAGAATATAAAAGCCAAGCATAGCAGCAGGCATCACATCTCCAATCCCATGATTTTATGGGAAGTGGGAGGAGGAGAGAGAATATGCAGTACATGGATCTTCATGAACCAATTAGCCTGGCACATGAGGGACAAATGACAAAGAAACTGGACCACTAAAGAAGGGGGAAGAGGAAAGTTATCCACCAGAGCAGTCCTCTGACACTTCCTTAGGTCTACACTCATACAAATGAACAAATGTACACACAATACAACATACATAGATTACACATTCATATATACACAAAATAAAATAACTCAATAGCAAAAAACAAAACAAAAAGTACAGCCTGGTTAAAAATATGGGCACAAAAATAAACATTTCTCAATAGAAAATTTGCAAGTGTTTATTATTTAAAATCTTTTCACCCAGAAGATAGAGTAACAGTAAAAAATAAACAAGAACAAATGCTGGAAAAAATATGTAGAAAAGAGAAGGGCTGCACATGGAGGGATGTAAATTGTGACAACCATTATGGAAACTAACATGAAGGTGCCTTGAGAAGATAAATCTCACGTTAACATGAAATTAAACAACTCAGTTCTGGTAATATATGTAAAGAAAATGAAGCCAGTATCTGAGGAGACATTGAACACCTCTGTTCATTGCATCACTACCAACTAGCTATGGAATCAAGTTAAATAAGAGCTAGCAGCTGTTATGTCTCACTTTTTGATAGAGCACAAAGCAGGGATTAGACCAGAAGGGATTAGACAGGGCTGTAACCATCAATGATCTGTCTTCAGTGGCCTCTGTGTGTCAGACACCATGTCCCCAAAGCTCCACAATCTCCCAAAAGAGTACCACCAACTGGAGTATTCAAAAACATGACCTCTTGGTGCCATTTCAGATTCAAATCAACAAGAGTGCTTTTGGATGAGCATATTCACGGCAACAGAAATGTTGACCTATTTTGATGAAAAGGGGCTTCTGGAAGATGTTTCAGTTCCAGTCCTCAGAACAAGCAGATAACAAGTGAACACATTTTGTCTAGGAACCAACCTTCTGTCATTGGCCATGGAAACAACATTTGGGATCAGACAATGTTGTCTGTAGCTGCATCTTTGTAGGGAAGTCTGAGTAGCCCAGCCATGAGTACCATGCAACATAGACAGGAGTCTACACTTCTCCATGGAGTTTTGAAAATGCAATCTAAGTGACTGAGATAATGGTTGTATACAGAGGTAAAGGTGAATTCACCATTAGCACAGGTGACAGGATCCAGGCACACTGGTAAAAAATTGTAACTCAGCACTCCGGAGGCAAAGAGATAAAGTGCTCACGTCCCCACAGAAACCCCATAAAGTCCAAGTCTCACTGGAGACTTAGTGAGGCACTAAGGCCAGTGAGACTGTGAGTCTCAGGGTGGAAGGAGAGAATGTTTTTCCTACAAGTTGTCCACTGACCTTCACACAACTTTCGGACCCTCCCCTTCCACAAATTCTGCTTTTTTGTTTTGTTTGTTTGTTTGTTTGTTTTGTCTTTCTCTATTTGACATAAACCTCCACAAATCCAGGAGGAGACTGGTCTACTGTGAAGGTATTTTTTTTTAAACTACTGATTGATGTGGGAGGAGCCAGCTCATTGTGAGTGGTGCTACCTTGAGCAAGCTCTGCGGAGGAAGGTAGGTGGCAGGATTTCTCTGTGATGTCTGCTTCAGTTTCTGCCTCAACTTCCTACCTGACTTCCCTCCATGAGGGACTGGAACACGTAAACTAAAATAAACTTCTCCTGCACACCTTGGTTTGGATATTTTATGACAGCAATAGTAACCCTAAGACTGCCCCTCCCCCTGCCAAAACGGACCATTTAGCCAAAGCTGATTTAGCTACAGACAAAGCGCTATAGAAAGTGTAGTTGAGAATCTGGGGACTGTTTCTGGCCTTCAAATTGATGAGTTGATAGAAAAGAACACTTGCAATCTGCAGTGTATAAACATGATGTCAGGTTATGTTTCTAGTTGTATTATTAAAACTGTGTTTGTGGGGCACTAGGAAAGGAGGTCCATGTGAGATGTACTGGATCATGACAGCTTCGGTGACCTAAAGTCACACTTTTGTGCGGTAGCTGACCTTTTCATGTGTCAGTACATAACATGATCCTTTTCCATAACCCACTATGAACGAGGAAGAAGATTCTCAGGATGCATTGAGTCTCCCTCACCAGAACCATGGGAAATAAACTTCTACTGCCTGTAAGATGCCTAGTTTACAGTTTGGTTGTAATACTCTCATGTTTCTCAAGCTATGTTATTCTCTAGCCAAGATTAATAGACTAAACAAAATTAAATTCAGTTTTACACTTGTTATATTAGGTTCTTTTTATTGCTTTTTATTTCATTTTGCTTAAGACATGTTATTCCCTATGTAGCCCAGGTTGGTCTTAAACTTGTGACTTTCCTGTTTCTGCCTCTGCAGTGCATGGATTCCAAGTGTGTGCCATTGTGACAGTCATATCTCAGGTGTCTTAATGGTCATTTTGTTTCTTTTAAAAAAACCATATACTTGTAAATTTGCAAACTATTTTATTATGTATATGAGTGTTTTGATTGCATGTAGGCATGTGCATCATATGCCTGCCTGATGGCTTGCAGAGGTCAGAAGAAGTACCAAGTCCTCTGGAATTAGAGTGACACGTGGTAATGAGCTACCATATATGTGTGTGCTGGGAGCTATACCAGGGGTTAGCAGGAATAACAAGTTGTCTTAACCACTGAGCCATCTCTCCAATCCCATTTGTCTATTTGTTATTGCTGTTTATTTGGTTGGTTTTCTGGTTTGGGTTTTGGTTTGTTTTCAGAGGCAAGATCTTACTCTGCAGCCCAAGCTGATCATAAATTTGTGGCAATATTCCAACCATAGCCTCCTAAGAATTAAGATTATAGGTGTGAACTACCACACTCAGCTAGATTCAGACTCCTCTACTAGAGAAGGTCTGTCCATTCAGGGATAGATCCCAGTGCCAACTCATTTTATGTGCAGTTGTGCATTCTCCTTTGCCTTCTCAGATACTCTAGAGATCTACTCAGCCTCTTGATGTGTGGCTGCGTAAGTGAAGAACATCAGTTACAGTTGATGACTCCCAAGGGATGCCCTTGTCACTCAGCCTGAAAATAGTGTTCTATCCTTTTCTTGGAATAATTCCAGGAGTTATTCTGTATGTTTCTCAGTAGACTTTTTTCAAATGAGTCCTTTTTGTCCAAGCAGTGACCTCCATCAGTCACGTTATATTGACTGATGCCCAGTTCCACCTCTGGGTCTGTCTCACTTTCCTTATTCCTTCCTTGGATCATTAACTGAATGCACTATGAGATGCATGTTATTACCTCAGCCTCTGCTTCAGGGGTAGAGGGTGACCACTTATGATCACCATTTCAGAAAATAATGGTCAATGTTAATTTTGAAGTTTTTCAGATACAGCGTCCTGATCAGAAATCCTAGAATAGTATTTCATTTTAAAGGATTGATTTTCTTTCCATTTACATATTATTAAGCCATCATTTCTCTAAAATCTGGAATAAAATGTGTACAGTGGAGGATTTTCACAGGGGACCTTTCTCTAACTGAGGAGGAGTTCTTCTTTCCTCCTGGCTCTTAGAACCTTCTAGCAAATGGATATTCAATCTTGTGAAACAACTTTTTACCATTTATTCCAACAATTATACAGCTTTTTTCTTTTATTGTATTGATGTAATGAATTTTAATGACTAGCTTTTCAAATTTTGATCAAAACATGTATTTTTGAATTTAAAATTTTTGCTCATTATATGTTAGTGTATTAAGTGCTATGAAACTGATTTGCCATATTTCTTTTTTCTTTTTTTTGCTAAAATGTTAGCATCTATCTTTATGAGAGTTAGCATAGTACCTTTGTTTTTTTCTTTTCTTTTTTTGTTCTTCTGTAATGGCCTTACAATGCATGCTGGTTTGTTTTTGCTCAACTTGAAACAACCTAGAGTCTAGTGGGAAGAGGAAGCCTTAGTCAAGAAATTGCTATTGGTCACGTTGGCCTGTGGCATTTTCTCAATCAATGGTGGATGTGGGAGAATGCAGCCTACTGTGGGCAGTACCACTCCTAGGCAGGTGGTCTTGATGGTATTAGAAAGCAAGCTGAGCAGGCCATGAAGACTGAGCCAGAGAGCTCACTCTTCAATGGTCTCTGTCCCCAGCTTGCTGCCTTAAGCTCTTGCCTGGCTTCCCTGGATAACGGCCTGTAAACTGAAGTAAACCCTTTCCTCTCCAAGTGACTTTTTTGGTTATCATGTTTATTACAGCAACAAAAAGCCAGAAGAACTAGGGCATAGCTCTTAGAATGAGGGCCAGACTTGCATATTTAAATGAGCAATCTTTCTTGTATATTTTGAAATAATTCACATAAACTTGATATTCAAGTTCTTGATTAACATTTTGACTGAGGTACTAATATATCTGGGCCTGATGTGTTCTGTGTTGAAAGGTCCTGTTAACAAATCAATGTATTGAATAAATTTAGATCTTTCAATTTTTTCATTTCTCTATGTTACTTCTGATAAGTTATATTTTTCAAGAATATGTCATTTTATGTATATTGTTGACTTTCCTGACAGAATGGTTTTCACACTATCACGGAAGTGTCATTTTGTCCATCGGTTTCATGTCAGTATTACTTATAGTTCATACTCTGACATTCACTTCTGTAATTTTTCTCCATTAATTACTCTTGCTAGAGGTTCAATTGATTTTCTTAATTCTATTGAAGAACTCAAACAATGGTTTTTGTTTAATTTCTCTAACATTGATTTTGATTTCTTTTTGAAACTTAATTTTACCCTTTTTTTACTTAATCTTCAATTTACTCTCACTAGTATGTTAATATCGAAATTTACATAATCTGTTTTAAGCATTCCTTTTTCCCTTGCACAGATATTTAGAATGATACCCTCCCCAGTACTGCAGGGACTTCATCCTCCACATCCCCATCCTTTTCATCAACTTCATCAGTTTTTCCTTTCTTTTCTCACCTATGAGTTATCTATAAAATTGTTAAATTCCAGATATTTGGGAAGCTTTAAAATCACATCTACTACTTTATCATCTATGTAATTTTGTCAAAGAACATAATTTTCATGATTTCAATAGTTTAAAATATACTAAGGCTTTCATGATTCAGAATATAATCAATTGTGGTGAGTACTCAATGAATATTTTATAATAACATGTATTTTGCATATATTAGCTTTTAAAATTCAAGGCTTCAGAGATGGCTTGGGTGTTAAGAATATTTGCTGCTTTTCCAGGACCAGAATTTGGTTCTCAGAACCCATATACAGTAGCTCACAATAGCCTGTAATCTAACTTTAGGAGATCCAATGCTCACTCTGGATAGTGAGCACCTGAACAATTGTGGAGCACTTGTAAGTATACACACACACACACCTATAAAAAATAAAAGTACAAAAATTTATAATATGAGCTTCATTGATAACTACATATAAAATGCGATTGGATTGACCTCAGGTGAATAAATAGACATTTTTTCATTATTAAGAAAACTATTTAAGAAACAGCACTTCAAGCATGTATATGACAATATCAGAGGATCTTAGAACTGTTCAACTGAAATTCCAGGAGAAGAAAGGAGTGGGGAGGAAATCAGGAAGTCAGTAGTGGCTGTGATATCATGGAAACAATTTCCAGTAAGTCCCTAGTAATTCCGGAAAACAGCAATCACATAAAATCAACCAAACAAAACTGTACATAAACACAATACAAATACATTCTTAAGTACTGAAGATAAGCAAAAGTCACAGAAGACAGTGAAAATTTTATCTAGAGAATATAACTGATGGATGACTTCTTATTAGTAGAATAATAACTGGAACACAACAGTATGGAGTCTTTTAAGGAGAAAACAAAGTTAACACAAAAAGATCCTGAGGAGGGATTGGATCAAAGGATCAGTAGTTAAGAGCTTTCACTGACCCATCAGAGGACACAGGTTCCATTCCCAGCACCAACATGCTAGATTAGAGCCATCTGTAACTTCAGTTCTAGGAGATCCAGCCATCCCTTCTGTTCTTAATGGGTATAATGAATGTATATGGTTCATATAGATATGTATAGTCAAACATTCACATAAATAGATAAAAACAGATAAATCTTTATTGTTTTGAGATGGTTATATAATGTATATTATAAGTTATATCATTTTTTCTTTCTTTTTCTCCCTCAAAACCTTTCAATATATTCCTTCTTTCTGCCTTACAAATTCATGGCATTTTTTTCATTTTATATACATATACAAATGGAAAATTATATATACATACATACATACATATACATATATATATATATATATGTAACATATCACTTACTCGGTCTCCATAATGTTGCTTGTATGTATGATTTTGGTGTGGACTATTGAAGTATTAGTCAAGGTTATATAAGAAATCTAAGAATGCAAACTCCCTGATGACTAGCCTTCATGGTATCAGAAGGCAATATGCAAACTCCCAAGGGAGGGACTCAATCAATAGTCCTACTAAGCTATGATAGACATGAACCATGTAAATAATCAATATAAAATAATATAACCCTAAGGGTGCAGTAGTTGCACTTATACCTTGGGAGTAATCAACAACTTTCTAATTGAACTTGAGACCCTCCTGTTGAGAGGGAAATAATGTCTGGTAATAGTAACCAGCCATCTACCCAGAGATAGTGAACTCATGAATCTAGGAGGTTAATCTATAACCCCATGACTTTACTAAACCAGCATAATTCCTAACTTGATTTATCTACATTCAGGATGAATCTTTCTTAAAAGATCCTATTGAACTAGGTTTTTATATCTGGTAACAACTTTTGAAATATAATACTTAATATTATATTTTTGTTATATATGTAGCTTTTTGATTTTCATTTATCCTCTTAGATGTCTCATCTGTCACATAAAATATCATTGTTCTTTCATACATTGAGACTGTTAATAAATAATTCCTCTAATGTTTTGTTTTCTTAGTACAGCCTTAGCTTCTGTCAACCTGTTTTTTCTTAACCTCATTTTTTCTCTTGTTCAATTATTTTAAAAAATGTATTGATGTGATTTAAATATACATAATTTTGATATTGTTTTGAAAACTGTAGATTTTATCAAAGACAACAGCTAAATTACCTTTTCTTAGCTTAGTTTTTCTTTGGTGGGACACATTAGGATCAGTACAGGGGTAAAATGTTCTCTAGTATCTCTAACTTGGTGAACATAAAATTCTCCTAAGGAGACTATCAAAGCTGAGCTTTAAGGTTTAATGAGTAGGTATAGCATGGGCCTCATTCTAGAACCAGAGTCAGCAAACTATGGCCTGTGGGTCAAAGCTAGACAGACACCTGGTGCTTTGGTAATTAAAGCTTTATTAGAGCATACTCATGCCCATTCATTTGTGGATTGTCTACAGAAGATTGGGCACCACAAAAGCAGAGCAAGAGAATGCAAAAAGGATGTAGGCAAAGAAGAATCTAAAATAGTTATTTTCTGGTCCTTTGGGAGAAAAATGCTGATATCTGCTCAATCATGAAGCTCAAGTCTTTATTAGGTATTAGCTGAATGCTTGGCTATACTAAACGTTTTCCACTCTGGCTGCATTGGAGCACCACAGCCTCCCAGAACTAGAATCTTCTCTATTTTTTTCTAAAGTCTGGAATTTTTCTCCAGTTTTTTTTTTTTCTTGAGCTTAAAAAGTTCATCTCTTGACTAGAAACAAAGATGCTTGACTTGAATTGGTTTATCCCTAACTAAAAACTTCCTCAGCTCAAGGGATTCTTTCCATTGCTTTTTCCCTACATTTCAACTCCTTCAGAAATTGAGTTCTCATCTCCGAGGTGGCATTAGTGGGCCTCTTGATCCCTGCTTGGTTCCCTGCCTCCTTCTTCATACTGAGGAAACTGAGTCAGATTCATGGGGAAATCTCAAGATTTACTCATAGTTTGCCTTAATTTTAAAAATCAGAAGCTTTTCAGAGGTATAAAAAAAGCTTCTAAAATAGTTTTGTCTAATAATAGATTATTTGAATATGGTCATAAACATATATTGCACTTTAAAACTATTAAATTCCCCTTTGTCAAATGTAGATGACTTTGTAAAAACATTTTTCACAGACAATGAACCAAAGATAGCATTATGCACATGCACTTGTAAAAATAGCCTTCTAGGTATCATTAACTAAGCAAACTTTACCATTCAGATCTCACAAGAAGTTTCAAAGGATTTTTTTAGCTGGTTGTCACCTGTGAGGTAGCATCTCACAAGGCAAATGAGCCAAGACATCAGCCAATGTCATGCTATGTGTTATATTATATTTACTTAATCATAGAACATTCATATATATATATAATCACAGTATCATAGAACAACATTCATATATATGTACACACACACACATATCCATTTCACCTCTATTTTCATGTCTCCTTTCATAGAATAGTATCTAAATTCAGGATAGAGTTTGACATTAAACACTTCAAATGTGGATTATGTTAGAATATGATACTCATATTTGCTACACAAATCTCCCCCATATTCTCTGGTCCCCACAAATAGCACCTGTCATCACAGTTTTTGTAGTAGTTTCTGTGAACTTTTCACAACAGCCTTCAGGGTCATGGAGTTGCAGTCAATGACTTTTTCTTTCCTATTCAACAGCATGTGTTTCTTTGTTAAGGGATCACATGTTTAATAACATATTGAGGTATTTTGTCTTGTTTTTTTTAAATAACTTCTAGAATTTCCAAGGAATTAAAGTGATAATGTTTAATTAAATGTGACTCATCTGTTTCTAATTGGATACATGCCTACTGATGCTATATTTGATAAATATAGTATTAATAACCTCCAAAATTAATGGACTCCACACACATTTGCAAAGCTGGATTGTGATGTAACTTCCTGTGCTGAAGACAACTCTATTGACTTTATGTTCTATATTAAGTATTCATCACGGTCATCAGTCCTCATAATTATATGAACATACATTCAGAATGTTCATACTCTTTTAACAGTTCCCTTCTGGTTGCATTTAACATAAAGGACCTAAGTTCAAATAATACTTTCATATACTGGAAGCTATAATTAATTCAAAGTTGTACTTAAGTTTAAAATAAAAAGACAAGCTTTGAAAATAGAAGTGCTAATAAGACCTTATGTGAACTTTGCTAACTGTCCTGGCTGTAGAAATCATCTGACTTTTATCTATAAAAAGAGTAATTGGTATATTAGTCAGGTTACCTTCAGCTATAAGGAATATACACCCCAATTAAATGTGGCTTTAAAATATATGTTTCAGATGACAAAATGCCTGAAGTGTGATTGTAGAATTAATTCAACAGTATGGCCAACAGACTGGGTTCATTTCAGCTTCCTTCTCCAACATCTTCAGCACATTGACTTTGGTCCTCAGACACGCCCTCCAAACTACAGTGGCTACTAATATGATATTCACCTTGGCCTTCAGTTACTGAGACTCCAACCCACATGGGAGTTTATACAAAGTATACAAAGCTTGGACCTCATTAGTACAAAAGCAGCCTCCCAAGTGTCAGTATAGGATGATAACATCCAACTAAGGTAGACTACGGAGTTAACTTTTGCCCATTAGCACTTTAATGGCCCCCTTTTCTGGTAGCGTGTTGACACATATTCAACAACTGGATCTCTAGAGGAAATATATCTGAGTTTCATTACCTGAAAACTTCTAGCATATAAATATTTCAGCCATGACCAGTTTTAACTATGAAAATTTTTGAAGGAAAAGAAGAGAAGATGTAAAACTTTGTTTAATGCCTTTGTTTTATCATTTTAAGTTAAATACAATTTACTTTTAAAATAGTAATCTTTTTTATAACTGATTTGACAAATTCCTAAAACATTCATGCTAAGCTGCCAAAGGTAGGTGTACTCTAGTCTCACCAGCTATCACCCAACTGCTTTATAAAATTTATATTCTTAAGCTATGTGGACATGTAAATGGTTAAAGTGTCTATAGACATTATACAAAATAAATATGACTATTGCATTTACTATAAAAAGACATGAAACATTATTATATTTAATATTCAAATTAAAAACTCAACTAATAACCTAGAATAACTACAATATTTTATCAAACAAAAAAATAAGAATACATGTTCTTACTATCACATTTTATGAAAACTTGAACATGAGAGAAGAAAAATTATATTGAAAAGTAGTACTTTCTATGAGACAGAGGACCAGAAGTTTGCATTATGAGGCAATAATTTTTAGTTTCAAAACTAGCTTTGGAGGGGGCAAGAAAGAGAGAGAATAATGAAGAGCAAGAGAGAGAAATGATCAGAACTGTATATTTCATAAATCCAACTATAAAAGTATCTAGTAATAACATTGTCCTTCAATAAATGATGTCAGGCTAAATAATACTTCTGGGTGCTATGCCATGGTTATTGTTCATATACTCATTTCCCCCAAACCCCAAAGTCTTTTAAGGGCAAATATTATGGTGGCGTAGAGAAGGTAAACAAATACAGTCTTAGAAATCACTTGGGTCTAAGTAAGCTTGAAGTTCAGTTATAACAAATGGTAGACTTGTAACTTGATGTCTCATCTCATTTAATCTTTATGTTCTACATCATTAAAATGTTCTGAGTATGAATTGAGCCACAAACAAACCAAGCATGCATTCAAGAGATGATATCTAATATTTGCTTATATATCCAAAGAAACTAATATTGTCATAGAAAAATACAGAAATCTTATTGTAGAAATAAGTTATGAGTGAATGAAAGAATAAAATAAAGCATCCAGACCTGACACAGAGAGTTTGCTGGTTCTATAGCACCCAGACTTTGTGGGCTTCAAGTGGTATAGTCAACACTACAAGTTCTGACTGTACCCTCTAAGATGCTTCAGGAGTGAGTTTCTCTAAATCTACTCCTCTGGAATATCCTATGTCACTGTGTGATATGATGTGATCACATGGACTCTGTGATTCACAGCAACTGTGCAACGCTTACAGGCTGGACTCTCCATTTTTAACTGATACTGATGTGGAACAGCTCAAAAAATGATCTCAGACAGAGATGCTGATATTTGCATACATTAGTCAGGGGCACTGCCTTTGTCTCCAAAGAATGAATACTCCAAATATAGAAGTCAGTAGTTGATGGATGGGAAAAATGCTGTCAACTTTTTCTTGTTTATAAAACAGAGAACAACCTGGGGATAAGTTGTCCATCTGCCTAAATCATTTTCAAATGATTACTCACCGATGTCCATTTACACTGTGTTCAGTAGGCTAAAAGCAGTTAAAAGGTTAACCAATAACATTACTTTCACACTCCCAAATTCTGTAAGTCCATGAGAATTTTTTTCTTTTTTTCTTTTATTTTATTATTATGAACAAAGAAGTCACACTTTCTATCCTTGTATATCTTTATTCAAGGTCCCTTCCCCCTCCCACCACATCAGGTCATTCACTCTTCTCTGGTATTGTGTTCTGCTGCTGGATAAGGATTAAAATCCCTATAGAACCAGTTGCTGTACTATAGTTGCAAAAGTAGTAAGAATGGGCACATGATGCTCCCACCCAGGTATGCCAGCTGAAAAGCAAAAGCCATGGTCTGGCTTCTTTCCACTAACTCTTAAATTAAAATTCCTCCCAGATCACAAAGGTGAACATGGAATTCACTAAGAGTGTGTGACACTGGCTTAGGAGAAATAGAGCCTGGAGATGTTATACTAAAAACCCAGAGTAGAGAGTATCTTGGTTTATAGCAAAAAGCTGGTTTATAGCAAATAGCTATATTTCAAAGTCAATAATACATACATGAAAGACTGTAGCAATCAGATCTTTCAGTTTGTACTGATTATTTATTTGTTTTTTTTTTTTTTTGAATTTTGAAAAATACCTTTCGTGACATTGGAATACCCAACACCCTCAAGGTCATTCAAGGCATGTCTCTCCTACAAATACTCAATTGAAAAGACATTTCCAGAATAAATTTATGCAGATAAATTTAGAAAACACACCAGAATACTTTTTAAATATAACTTTTATCTTCTACTGATTTTGTGATATAGTAACATAAAATTGTTAGCACTCTTAATAGCTAAGCCAGTGAACAAAATATTTATTTAAGGTTAAATTAGAGTGGTTTTATTGAACTGTAACACAAAGGAGAGCATATGCTATTTTCTTTTGTATCCATTTCAATTTAATAACCTATATTTTTCATTTTTTTGCCACATCACCTGTAATTTTGAGTTTTTGGAATGATGACTGTAAAGAAGTATGTTATTACTATTTTTTTAGACAAGTATTAATTTCATGTGTTTTGGGAGATATTATAAGTGGTTTTATACTTAAAATATGTTAGTGGCAAGTAGGACACAATTTCCCACTTTCAGCTAATAAGAACAAAATTATCTCACAAATCAAAAACACCTTTAGCAATGTATAGCCTAAGTATACAAGAGAGGACCTGATTATTTGGTCCTTTCATCTTTTCCTCCTACTAGAAGAATCATTGAAATTTAGTATTTCTCTCCTAAGCACAAAGAATTATTGGAAAAAAACTTGAGTCGCTTCTCCCTGACCTATTGTTTGGATGCTGAAAATGACAAGGAATAAAAAACTCTCCCTATTTAGCTCTTAAAAAATATGAAGATTTTAGAACAACAAATAAGAGTCTAAACATGTGAGGACAGTAACTTTAAGAGAATCAAACATTCAAGAGATATTTGCTTCATTATTATTGCTAACAAAAGTTTGGCTGCTATACATCCCCAAAAATATAGTTGCAAGTCCAGTCAACAGAGATGCTCAGAAAACTAGCATACTATGGTGGAAAAATTATAACAACAGGAAAGTGGCATGAATTTAAAGAATAAAATTATATTGTTTTGATTTTATCAGTTTAAACTCAGCAGTTTGTGAACTAGATCTTAATGAAGATTTTAGAAGATAGTTCATAATGGTAATATATAATCATGGTAACTTAGGACCAGAAATAAGACTGATAGTTTTAGTCCATTATGAGTGGAGCTCTGTGGAACAGACTAAGTGATCAAATAAAATGACTACTGCCCACATCTAAAGGCAAGGCTGTCAAATAGTGTAACCCATCAAAAGGAAGAAAGAGCTAGTTGGGTTATTGGAGGTGGTGCTGATAATCAGTCAAGAGCAACAGAAAGAAGTGGGTTGATTCAGATTATAGGGTCTCTACTGAAACCCTGGCATGTCACGTGTGTATGGCTATGATCCTCTTCAGAGTATAGGTAGATCAATACACAGACCAAATTATAGAGCCATCACCCATCTGTTCACTACGACAAATTCAACCAGCAATATTTGAAATCAAATTTTAATCCTCACAAAAATGTTCCTATTAGCCTTCCTAGACAAACTTCATAATACACAAAGGCTACACAGTGTGAGAGATAAAATAAATGAAAAGAAAAATCTTAGAATTACAGAGGTCTAAGATTTTAAGGTCTTCCATGCCCTTAAAAAAGTCATGTAGAGTTTTCAAAGGTTTTCCAAGAAAATACTATTAATAGTTTTTCTGTCTCATCTCTGGATCATAGTGCACAGTGTGTGCACTGGAGGAAGGCCTGGTAAGCTGTGCCACCTCTGGGCAAAGTTACTAAAGTATGGCTCTTATTAATAAGTTGAGTGAACTGTTCATCATCAAAAATCAGAAATGTAAAATAGTTCCTTCACAGAGGTGTTTATAATTTTAGAAATTACTGGTATTCTGGTATAGTCTATATTTTTAAGCCTTGACTCATCAATGAAAAGACCAGAATGACAAGATGGCCATTGTCAGCCCAAGATCTCAAACTGAAGGACTTTAGCATTGCTGTTAGTGTCTGCATTACAGTCATGCCCATTGTGTATGAGAATCTACCCACCTGCAGGCTGGCAAAGAAATTGGAATCTATTTGTCAGAGCAATTTGAGTTCTTGAAGGTGAGAAAGCATTAGACAAAGGCTATTATATATACACTGTCTCTATTCAACAAAGGGATCTATGAGATGATGATGTTGCCAAAGGTCACATTAATTATCTAGCCTGGAAGTTTCATTTAAAGTTTATCATTGGTTGAAACTAAACAGCATCATTTGACCAATGGCAACCATGGGACTCACTTGTGACTAGAGAAGGCCATTTCAAACTTAAGGTTCTTCTCCCTGCCCCCCCCCCGCCAGTTTCCAACATTTGTACTACACTCCTATGTCTTACTTGATATAATGACCTAACTATGCCAAAAATAAATAAATTAACACCCCAAACAATTACAAGCCTTCAATAATCTAAAAAAAAAATCATCCACCTTTCCCACTTCTGTGTTAAACTTCATTTTATAAGATGCATTTCTGATGTCATGATGAAATGATAGGTCATGGGAAGAAAAGGTGAATGTATTTAATGGAATAAACGGAGAAAAATAAAAAGTTATTCCAACCCAACTAAACAGTTAATGATTACATACTGACTGTATGTAAGCTTCAATGTAAGATATATATATATATGTATATATATATATATATTAAAAAACAATTGATTTGTCATCTGCATGTACACAATCACCCAGGTCATGGTATATAAAAATATGTCAAGATATAAAAGTAGAATTTATGGTTATTCGAGTAAGAAAATATAATATTTGAGAAGATGAGCAAAAGCCTTATTTACTCATCCACTCACTCATCCCAGTCCTATGCATTCATTAAATGTCTGCTTTTACATACAGAGAATGCCAAACCAAGTTAGATCATCCCGGGCGTAGGCCACTGCATAGAAGGTTCTTAAACTTCAGTGTATATCAGATTATCTTTTTTTAATTTTTATTTTTTTTTCTTAAAAAGTTTTCTCCTATACCCACCACTCCCCCTCCTTCCCCTCCTCCCAGTCTTTCCTCAGCCTTCCCCAACCCCATTCTCCCATCTATTCCCCAAGGAGGACAAAGAATCCCAAGGTGAGTGAGTTCAGTCTGGCATATCCAAGTGAGGTAGGTTCGAGTCCCTCCCACCCAGTATTAAGGCTGAGTTAGGTGTTCCTCTGTAGAGAATGGGCTCTGAGATGTCTGTTCATGCACCAGGAACATACTCTGATCCTACTGCAAATGGTTCTACAAACTGCGTTAGTCTGTCATCTACATTCGGAGTGTTTAGTTTCTTTTCATGAAAGTTCCTCAGCTGTCGTTTCAGAGTCAGTGAGCTCCCAATAGCTCAGGTCAGCCATCTCTGTGGGTCTCCTCCTCATGATCCTGATCCCTGTGCTTATATACTCTCTCTTCAGCTGGACCTGGAGTTCAACCTGGTGCTCATCTGTCAATCTCTGCTTCTGTCTCCATCTGTTGGTAGATGAAGGTTCTATAACGACAATTAGGGTGGTCATTGATTATAGGGAAGTCCCATGCATCAGAATATTTTGATGAATGTGTTCAAATTCAGATTATGGGCCACAATGTCAGGAGTTTTACTCAGATGCACTGAAGGGTTGATTTCCAACACATTCCCAATGGCTTCTACTACTGTGGTTGTAAAAAATCATTATCTGAATCCTTAAAGCAATGCTTCTCAAGATGAATTGCTTGCAAATCACATGCAGTGCTTGAAAAAACAAAAACAAAACAAAACAAAACAAAAAAACCCTAAGTCTTGGGAATTACAGAAGATGGCTTGAAACACCCATGATGGTCTGTTAGAATTCTCAGGGAACAGCCAGGGAAGTTAGTCAACTCCATCAAAAATGGTGGGTGACAGTTACAACACCTCTCCTCCCAATAGCAAACAAGAGTGAGTGACAGTCCAAGGCAGAACATAAAAAGTCAGAGTCTGTGCTATAGAAATGATCAGAATCTGACAAACTTTCTTCTCCCTCTGATGAGTCACTGCAAAGAACCCTCAGAAAATCACAAATGCACTCCTAGAAACAGACATTTTAAAGGCAAAAGGAAGGAAAGCAGGAAGGGAGGGAGGGAGAAAGGAAAAGGAGGAAAGAAACAAAGACAAAGGAACAGAGTAGAGAACATTGTGTATTATGAGAGAATAACAGCTGGAGTGAGGGAGGACGGCAGAAAAGACTCTCAGGACAGCAGCAGCGCCAGGCTGTCCCGAGAAAGGGCCCTGCTGAGTGTGCACATAGTGGTCTCAGGTCCCAGGGCCTCTGTGAAGCAAACTCTTGGAAAATACACAACAAATCTGGCAGACGTAGATCAGATTAAAGCATCCATGCATTGCCTCTAAGAAACATTATATCACTGATGACAAATAGAGCTTAGAATAAAGGATGTAAAAGGTATCCCAGTACATGAAACTGAAAAACAAAACAGATGTCTTCTTTTAATATCTGATAAACTTCACTTCATGCCAAAATTAGTAGAGATGATAATTAAGTGAACAATACATCAAGAAGATATTATAATTCTAAACATATAAGCACTAAAAATGTGTATACCAGTTACCTAAAATAAGCACTACTCTATATAAAGACACAGATTAATCCACCATAACAATATTGGGTGAATTCAGTGATCTAATTTTTAGCAGTTGGTGGGGCTTCTGAATCACTGCCACCACCAACTATAATGACAACTTAAATTGAATTAAAAATACAGAAAAATATAGACACACTTGAGTTAAATTATGTTATAAATCAAATAGACCTGAGTGACATTTCATTGAAACATGTTCTTCTCCACAACTCATGAAACTTTTTGTAAAATAAACCATTTAACCATGCACAGAATAAATCTTAACAAATAGGGAATACTGGAATAATTTCCTGTGTTTATCTGACCAGAGTGGAATAAAAGTATAAATCAATAGCAAGAGGAAGTAAGAGTAAATAGAAGGTTATAACAAGCAAACAACACACTCTTTGATGATGGAAATGTCAGACTTCAAGAAGTCAATAAAAACATATCCCTCGAAATTAATGAAAATAAAAAGGCAATATATAAAATAGAATGAAAATAGATCTGAGAGGGGTATTTATAGTCATAAGTGCCTTTATTAAAAATAAAAAAATCTGGGAGATCTCAAAGGATACTGTGGACCCTAGGATCTTGAGGAAAATAAGAACAAACCAAACTCTAAGTCAGAGGACAGGAAGAAGCAATTAAACCCAGGACACAATGAACAAAATGGAAACGAAGATCAAAAACAAACACCAAAAACAATCAAACCCACAGAACAGCAACAAAACAAAGAACTGGGTTTATTTTATTTG
This sequence comes from Sigmodon hispidus, assembly GCA_004025045.1. Lineage (NCBI taxonomy): Eukaryota > Metazoa > Chordata > Mammalia > Rodentia > Cricetidae > Sigmodon > Sigmodon hispidus. The sequence goes on from PVIH01006881.1 coordinate 37,094, forward strand.
TTTTTCATAATACTGACAAACTCTTCATAAAACTAAGAGAAAGAGACCCCTCTCTGGGCTGGAGAGATGGCTCAGAGGTTTAGAGCACTGGCTGTTCTTCCACAGGTCCTGAGTTCAATTCCCAGCAACCACATGGTGGCTCACAACCATGTATGTTGATATCTGGTGCCCTCTTCTGGCCTGCAGGCAGAACATTGTATACAGAATAATAAAGACAGCTGGAGCGATCTCTCAGTGGTTCAGTGCACTGGCTAATCGCTAATAAGTCCAGAGGACTTGGGTTCAATTCTCAGCACCCACATGGGAGCTCACACCTGTCTGGAATTCTAGTTCCAGGGGATTTGACAAGTTCACAACAAGGCATATAAAATAAATTTATTTATTTATTTATTTATTTATTTATTTATTTATTTATTTATTAAAAGAGGCATCTTAATCTAATTCATAGTGGAAGGGGAAGCATAATGCCATACCAGTTACTTTAGAAAATTGTTAGGACATACCTTAAAATTTTTGATTCTACTAAAATGGAAAAGTTTTTTAAAAAAACTGTTGAGTTTCTAAATACATATCAAAATTAAGCCAACATGAAATAAACAACTTAAACAGATCTAAAACAAACAAAGTGATTGAAGCAGTAATAAAGATAATCTGCCAACTTAAAATGCCCAGGCCCAGATGCAATTACTGCTGAATTTTCCTAAACATATTGCAAGGAACGAACATAATTCTTCTCAAACAGTTTCATAAAATAAAGACAACAGAACACTACTGAAACCTTTTATGAAGTCCTGACACAAAAAGCAGATAAAGTCTCTAAAGCTGAAAATTATATATCAATTTACTCTGTCACATAAGTGGACTAAAAGATAGTAACTGTAACACCTCCTTTTTTTTCTGCTTGTGTATTATGATTTCTTTTTTTCCTTTTTTTATTATTCTGAATAAAGAAGTCACATTTTCTATCCTTGTATATCCTTATTCAAGGCCCCTCCTCCCTCCCACCACATCAAGTCATTCTCTTTTCTCCACATCTCCCCTTCTCCCCCACCATGGTCAGGCGTTCCAAGGTCCCACAGTCCCACTATTGCTTAGTTCAGCATCCATTCCTGGGAAATCCACTTTTCTCCCCCTAACATCAAGACTGAGTCAGGTGTTCCTCTAGGGGGAGTGGGATCCAAGGAGTCAGTCCAAGGGGAACAAATGTGTCTTACCCTAAATGCTTTATACAACACAATTCTAACCAAAATTATAACAACTGAAGGAAAGCTTTAAATATTTCTACTAAACTCCAGAATAATTCAGCATGTTCATTTTCTATCCTTCTAGTCAGTATAGTGCTTGACATCTAGACTCAAGCAGTGTCTCCTGAGAAGGAAGTAAAGGATACAAATGATAAAGAAAGGAGCCAGATTATCTTCATTTGAAATTTATGTGAGATTATTGATCAGAGATGCCCTCCAAAACTAGAAAACGTGCATATCTGATAAACAATTCCAGCAAAGTGATATGTTACTAAAGTAACATGCAAGTCTGTACACCAATAACTTGGTGAAGAAAGAAATCAGAAGTTCAGTTTTGATCCTAATCTCACCCAAAGGAAACTAACTTGGGATGAAGCTAACCAAGAAAGTTAAAGAACTCTACAATGAAAACTTTATTTCCTCCTTCCAGGAGATCCCAGTGTTCTCCCTTGAGCCCCCCTCTTATCTAGCCTGTCTGGGTCTGTGGATTGCAGCATAGTTATCCTTTATTTTACAGCCAATACCCACTTATAAGTAAGTATATATCATTTTTCTCCTCCTGAGTCTGGGTTACCTCACTCAAGATGATTTTTCTAGTTCCATCCAATTTTGTGAGTGGACTGAGGGTAGATGGGGATGAGAACATAAATGCAATCACATTGGAGTGGGAGGTGGAAAGTATTTAAAGAAATGAGTGGAACTGCATGGGGTGGGGTGCATTTCAGGATCAGGTAGAGACCTGGTGCAATGGAAATTCCCAGGAATCTACAAGGGTGACCCCAACTAAGACTCTTAACAATAGCAGATATGTAGCCTGAACTGGCCATCTCATATGACCAGGCAAGACTTCCAGTGGAGGGATTGGGACCCTAATCTAGCCACCTAACTTTTGTCCTATAGTCTGTCCTGCCAATGGGATGTGCTGGGGGAAGAATGGCTTAAAGATTGAGCGAGTGGTCAACCAGTGACTAGTCTAGTCTATATACAATAAGAGTAAGGCCCACTCTGAAACTTCCTAGAGCACTAGGACCCACAGCCTGGATGATCCAGAGACCTAAGATATAGTCAAATATAATTGAAAAACAAAAAAATGTCAGTTTAAAAAAGAATGATGATATTTTTCTGTATTAATAGATTGGTGCACAGCCCAATCCGCAACTGACAGAAACAGAGACAGAGACCCTCAGTCAGACATTAAGCTGGGGTTGGGAATCCTGTTGAAAAAAGGGAGGAACAATTTGTAGGAGCCGGAGAGGCCAAAAACATCACAAGAAAACACACGGAACCAACTAACCTGGGCTGATAGGGGCTCACAGAGACTGAATCAACAACACTGGAGTCTGCATTGGGCTGGCCTAGGCCCTCTGCATAATATGTACAGTGTGTAGCTTGGTCTTCTTGTGGGACTCCTAATAGTAGAAGCAGGGACTGTCTCTGACTCTTTTTGGGGCTTCTGGGACTCTATTCCTCAAACTGGGTTGCTTTGCCCAGCCTTAATATATGGGGAGGTACCTAGTCTTACTGAAACTTGATAATCCATATTTTATTGATATCCATGGGAGACCTGCCCTTTTTTGAACAGAAATGGATTGGGGAGGGACTGGAAGAAGAAGGGGGAGGAGAGACTAGGTTGTAAAATAAATAAAAATAAGAAAAATTTAAAACAATGAAGATATTGAACAAAACTGTAGAAGATAGAATATCTAAAGCTCATTGATTGAAATAATTAATATTATATAAACAGTTGTGCTGCAAAATTTATAATCTATAGATGCAATGCATTCCTCATAAAATTTCCAAGTTCCCAAATGAAAAAAAAATCCCTTAAAATTAATAAAGAAGCTCAGAAGACCCCAGACACCAAAAGCAAAACTATAAAAAGAATGCCTGAGGTAGATGTCTTACCTAATAACAAATTTTATTACCAAGCCATACAAATAAAACAGCATGAAATGGCGTAGAGAATCCAGGTAACAATCTATACAACTGTAGCTGCTGTATTTGGACAGATACAATATTATAACCTTTCTGTACCTGTGACAAAATATCTGACCAAAGTAAGTTAAGCAAAGAAAGATTTCTTTGGACTCTCAGTTTGGCGGTACAGTTAGGATGCCAGGGAGGAAATCATAGCATAAGTGTGACGTGGCTCATCACATGTGTCCAAGTCAAGGGAAGAAGGAGGAAGGGAGAGAGGAATTTCAGTATTCAACTCTCTTTCTCCTTTTTTCTAATCCAGAAACCAAGCCAATAGAATCATATCACCCACATTTACGGTGTGTATTTCTACCTCACTGAACCCTCTGAAAAACCGCTCGTAGACATTTTCAGAAGTTTGTCTCCTAAGTGGCTCTTGATCCTGTCAAGTTGACAATCTATATTAACCATCATGAATGCTGAAACCTTAAAGAGAAGATATACCCTTTAATAAAAAGTTGATATCTATAATACAAGAATAAAACTAGATTCACATCTTCCTCTCTATATCAGACTCAGCCCCAAGTGGTTCAACAACCTCAATATAGAATCTGAAACTCACAAACTGTTATAAGAAAAAGAAGAGGAAACACTTCATTATTTATGCATAGCCAGCACTTAAATAGAGCTCTAGTTGCTTAGAAAATAACGGCAGTAACTGACAAGCGGGAGTCATGAAATAAGAAGTTTCTTCACAGCAAACAATTAAGCTAGTGAAGACAATCTACAAGATATGAGGAAGTCTTTGGACTCTACATATTTATTTCTAAAATAAACCAGAAGATTAATATCTAGTACAAACAAAGGACTGAAGTAACAAGAAGAAATCAAGCAAGCCTCTCATGAGGTATGAAAGATGAAACACAGAGGCTAAGAAATCCATTACAAAGGGTTCAATCTCATTGTTCATGAAAGAATTGCAAATTAAAAGAAAATTAAGAATTGGTGTCACTGTAGTTAGATTAGAGATCATTAAGAAACCAGCATGTGCTGGTATGGATGCGACCCAAAGGGAACCCTTACACATTGCTAGTGGGGTTGTAAGTTGGTCTAACTAGTAATAAAATCAGTCTAGTGATAATTATGTGATCTCCAACAAATGGGCTAGACCTATATGGGTGAAAGGCTCTTTCATATGGCCTCGTCTTCACAAACCACATGGTTTAGGTATCTGACTTTAATAATTCCCACACTCAGTATATGTGAAAAGGTGTTAGAAAGAAATCCAGTTTTATCTGTAAAGGCTCATGTAAACTTGGCTGTATCTTACTCTTCAGTAAAAGCTAAAAGGATCTCAAGTATCAGGGAAATAGATTCTCTTCCTGCAAGGCACACTTTCCTTATTATTTTCCTTGTTTGAAAGCTTGCCTAACTTTTCCTCTATTTCCTGGGGAGGAATTCCAGCCTTGTCTGGTCACTTAAGGATGGAGATATTTTTCCAGTATTCTAGTAACAGCTGGATCTGTTGGTAATAGGGATAGAGTAGTAATGAGATCTCTTAGAGCTGGAGAATCAGTAGACCTGTATAAAATGGATTGCAGGAAGGTCACCAAAAGAAAAACATAGCTCCAATGAGTTGAAAGAAGCCCCTAAGAAAAGAGAAAGAGGACCCATGAGAGAACAGTGCTTTATAAAGGTCCTTATTTTGTCTTGAGCTTCAGTAAGTCAGTGTGATCCCTATGGTTCCAGAAAACATAAAGTTTTTGTGGAATAAACCTGTTCAGATGCATAGGCTCAGTTTAATCATCATACTGGAGAAAACAGTATGTTGATAATGAGAAAATGGGGGAAGTACAATTAATCTGATAGGGTTTATAGAGTGTAGATCTCAGCAAATTTCAAAAGCTGAAGTTAGCAAATGGGATTTCTGAATTGACAGGGAACAAAATTATTGCATTAAAATCAATTAAAGTGTTGAGGGTGCTGATATAATCAGCCCCAAGTTTCCAAACTGAGTAATTCCTGGCTTTCAAAGTTGAAGCCCTGTGTGGGAGGTCTGTTTTTCAGATGAAAACTTTTATTTTCAAGGCAGAAATAACTACCCTCAATTTTGGCTCTGAGGTGTTATATCAATAGTGAAAATGATCCCTTAAAATTTTATGTCCTCTAGGGCTGGGCATACAGCTTAGTGTTAGAGTGCTTACCCAGCATGCACTAGGGTCCTGGGTTCAATTTCCAACACTGGGCAAAACAATTTTAAAAGTTCATGTCCTTGCAAGAGTTGACAGTTATTGTAAGGTATCTGTTGTAAATTTATGTTTTCAAGTCATTCCTACTAAGCAGGACTCTGAGCAGAGGAGATGAACATATTAAACATAATATGGTATATACGGTAGAGATCAGTAGACTTTGTGTGTGTGTGTGTGTGTGTGTGTGTGTGTGTGTGTACAACTGTTTTACCCTGGGCAGATGAAATAGTTGTGTAAAATACAAATACATAACATTTAAACTAGTTATAATTTTATCAAATAACAGAAATAAAAGTGTTAAGCTGGATTGATTAGCAGAATCCTGAAGCAGGGGCTTACATTAGATATGGAGAGTTACCTGCCACCTGGAACAATGTGCTCACAGTGTTTCTAATCAATAAATAATGAGATTCAGAACTCTTAAAGTCTTCCTCATATTTCATGAATCTGGCACTTACACAACATCCTTACACTGTTTATTATCTTTGTGCTGTGCAAGGGAATGGAGGGTTTGTGGCATCTTTGATTCCCTTTATTGTCCCCTTTCCTCCAACCACACAATGGTTATCAGTTTATTTAAATATTCATTATTTGAAAATAATGTATTTATTTTATTTACTTAAAATGTAGTTAACAACCTACATACTAGAAACGGAACTTTTATAAAATCCAAAGAGGGTATGTATCACTTTCTTAGTTTCATTTAGTCTTGATGTGTTTTTATAATTTCTTTCTTCAGCTTTAGAAATGAGTGCAATTTTATTTTTGTAAAGTTGAGCTTGAATTAATTAAAAGTTATTAAAATAACTTTTAATTTTAAGCTACTTAATGTATTTTTGTACCATCATGCTGTAAAATCAGCAGCTTAAGTGAAAGATATAAAGAAAAATTGGGGCAAAGAGAAAAGGTAAAAGAAAAGGTTTTATTCCACTCTATTGAAGAATTGAAGATAAAATATATATGAATATACGTTAAAGCCCAAGTGAGATGTCATCTTCCACAAAGAAGGACTAGTCGTGCACTCACAGACAGAGAAGCACGGGAAGTTCTCACTAGCTATGAGAGACTAGAGCCAGGGTCACTGTGCCTATCTCAGAAACAGCTGAAGGTATGTCATTTATTCATATCCCTCTGTACCACAGAGGTCACAACAAAACTCATAACAGCTTCTGTAGGAAAAGCACTCTCCACCTCAAACATTCATCCAATTTGATTCAGCAGTCAGGATGGTGAGTGGACATTTTGTTGTTGTTGTTTTTACTAGCAGTCTTGGGACTACTAAAAAATTAATTGGAAGAAAAATTCTAACCAGTAGAACATTTTTCTTCATTGTCTGATGAAAAACAAGTAATAAACAGGAATATATCTCTTATTTTTTGTATATTGAGAGATGGGCACAATGTCATAAAAAAAAATTGAAAGGAAGCAGGGTCTCTCTCTCTCTCTTCAAACTTATTTCTATACTCGTAACTTGTAATTAAGGGACCTCCTGCCCTTGCTGGGGAGGAGATAAGGAGATGGGGACAAGAGAGTGTGACTTGGAGGAGCAGGAGAGGGAAGGGAGTTTGAACAAGGGGATACATGGATAAAAAAAAAATGAGACTTTATTCATAATAAAAAAAAGAAGTAAATGACACTATTAATCTTAGTCGTAAAAATACAGATATCTGTGAACTTGGGTAAGATGAAAAGAAAGAAAAGCCAATTTTCTGATTATTTTAAAATAAAATATAATTATTATTTTAAGAAATTACTATTTAAGCACTTAGGATGTAGAGGCAGGCCGATCTCTGTGAGCTCAAGGCTAGCATGATCTACCAAGTGAGTTTTAGGACAGGCAGAGCTGTTATACAAAGAAACTTTGTATTAAATAACCAACCAAACAAACAAACAAAATTCACCCCCAAACCAACCAAACAACAACAACAAAAACACAATCCAAAGTTTGACCATGACCACCAGGGTGAAACTCCAGAAAAATGATGGATAGTTAAATTAAGAGCAATTAAGAAAATGAAGGTACAATACACTGTGTAGTATTAAAAGCTAATATCCCTGGTCTTCCAAGATATATTTGTAGTGTCTTATTCTGTATTTCATCCAATGCTATTAAACATCTAATAAAAGCTTACATTAATAAAAAAAATTAAAAACCTCTAGGTAAGTATGCGGCTGATTCAATTATCACACTTGTTTCCATTTTGTGTTTCTTGGCTCAAAAGACTTTCTCAGGCTTACTCTTTTTATGCCACTAATTTTGCCTTCAATTATGAGAGATGATCTAAGTTAATGGGATTTGAAAATGGCAGTTTGCTGCTGAACCTGGAAAATTAAGTTTGCTCATTTGAAACAAAAGTGGCAAGACATAATAGTAATTTGAAAGTGTCGGGAGAACATGAGTCCTTAGGTTCCTGTTTCTCACTCTTAACGTTATCAATCCAATTTTCAGAAAGTTGAATTCATAATTAGAGGAAGAGATAAGTGAGAATGGAGAAGGTAAATAATACCAATAACCATTAAAGTGGAGTCATAATTAATTTTTGCCATCTAAATTATCCTCTCATTGTTATGGCTTAAGGCAAAAAAAATAAAGATAATAATAATAAGTGTCATTTCCAAAACCTTGACTAACACATCACTTGTGTTCGTTTCTCATCTTCTTTTCTATGGAACAAAGTGACTTTCAGAAGCCGGGAAATGCATAATTACACAGGCAGGCAGGGGTTGGTGGCCTTTGATCATAATTACAGGGCTTTATCCATCCATCACTTGTTGCTGGAGGACTAGTCCTTATGAGCCTTTTAAAGGAGCTGGGAACCCTGTCAAGACAAATTTGAGCTTCAAAACAGCTAATCAGAAACTTAGTTTTCTTGTCCTGAAACACAGATTGAAAGGGTCACTTTAATCATACAAATAAAATTTGTCTTTTAAGTAAAGTGACACCATGAAGTCTTTCTCTAGGAAGACACATCATGGGCTACATATGTTTTGGACTTCTTTTGGGTGAATCAGGTCTAAGTTTCCTGTACTTAGGTCACAGAGTTTTGTTTTTGTTTTTGTTTTTTTGTTTGTTTTTTTAAAGTGAGGCATTGGAAGTATTGATAAAAATGCTGATTTTCATTTCTTTTATTTATGCTCTATTTTATCTCTAATCTCAAGCAAGTGAGGAGCCTCAGAACACAGGGAGCTGTTTCTTCAACTATATGTGTTTCTTCAAGTGTGACCTGGTAACTATACAAATCAAATCATCTTTGTTTATTACACAATTTCAAAACTCCAGCCAAATCTGATGATCACAGCCTCCAAGTATAGATTGGTCATTTCTTTTCATACTTTGAAAAATCAGAAGTAACCATGTACATCCCTGGGTTTATCAAGTCTATGTTTGGGCTTCTGAGTATGAGGGATATTATCAAGAAATCAAGTTTGGCTTTACATAAAATAATCTCACACACGTTAACAAACACTACTAGCAAAGTTGCAATTGCTGTCTCTCTCTCAAAGGTCTCCTTCCAATTTTGCTCCAACAGCCTTTCCAGTACTATTGAAGGCATGGATTCAGATATTATTCTTACATTGCTTTCAACAGGTTATCTTGCTTGAGGTACCCTGAAATCTGGAAATGTACCCCATTCATCATCTCCTCTCCTGAATCTGCATCATAAACATTGTCATAAAGATAACTACGTAACTCAAATAAACTAACGCAAGACATAATTTCTTTCTCTGTGGGTGGAAGATAAAAATTCTGTAGTCTGTAGATTCATTTCTTCTTGCTGCTGTGATAAGTTACCACACACTTAGTGGTGGCAATCAATAAAAATTCATTATGTTACAATTTGGCAGGTCAGATGCCTTACACAATAGCTGAGATCAAGCAAAAGGGGTCGTCAGGGCTCTCTTCCCTCCAGGGAAGAATTTTTCTTATTTTCCCAGCTGACCTTTTAGAAGCTGACCATCTATCTTGCCTCTAGACTCTTCTAACTTCAAAGCTACCAATCAGTTACATTATATTGCCTTTTTATATTATATCTGTTTCTGACTCTTCTATCTTTAAAGACTCTTGTGATTACACGGTATACATACAGGCAATCCAATTAATCTGTTTTAATTGAAATCTTTAATTAGTAGCCACCTTATTCTCTGTGGCCATATAATGTAGTCTACTCAGACATTCCAGAGTTTGGGATATGGCTTTTTCTGGGGCCACTATGTTGCCACTTCATCTGTCCCCTCCCAAGTAGATCAGATTCATTGAAAGGTCCTTAAACTAAGATTTTATATATGAATATAAATAAAACAATCTTGTCATTAGTATGTGATATTGAGCTGGAGTTTGGATTTGAACAAGAGCTTTAACATCTTGCTTTTGCTAGTATTTTGATGTGTACCAGCAACTCAGCCCCTTTAGGGTCCACATTACTTAATTCTAACGTGCAAAATTTCAGAGACAAGATGATGTTAAGCCCTGTAATGATTGTCATTCTTAATTTACACTTGCTAACCTGGAAAATGATATTACAAGTATAGTGACCTTGATTGTTGTTATGTATTGAATTGCGTCTTTGTTGAGGACACAGGTGTACAGGGGGAAAAAGCAGCTCACTGTGTAGACTAGAAGGGAGCACTGCAGGGAAAAGATGCATTTTAGAGTTGAACTGGTTGGCATATGTTTGATTCTCAAAGTCCTTGTGAACTGCACATTGAAGGTCTCAATCTCAATTCCCAGGAGCCCTCATTTTGACAATCTAAGGATTTCATGGCAATGATGAGAGGATTTTTAAGGTGATTCTATAGTCCAGATCTTTCTGACACATGGTATACATATTCTGCTGACAAAATTTTCTGTCTCTAGAACATTCACATGGGCTAGAATCTCAGAAACAACACAATTACAATAGCATCATGGCATTATCATACAGCATCAAGTAGTTCTTTATGACTATACCTGATGTATATATTAGACTCTGTACATAAGTTAGAAGTCAATATTCCTTTAATTAAAGTTTATCTATTTGTTCCTATCCTAGGTCTTGCTTCATTTGGGAACCGAATTTAGATAACATTAACAAACAGCAATGTGCTGTCCTCTTACAGTCTATGAACTAGACAAACCTAATCATTAAAGAAACCCAAGTCTGATTTCCTCATTCAAAGATGAAGAGCTATTCTATATCTAACACTAAAAATTATATTAAGTATGTGTTATTTATTTAGGCAGCTCTCCTAATAATACACAAAGTTATTAATCTTTGTTTTTTAAATTCAGGCTGTAAGTAGAAATAATGACTATATTATAACTTTCTCAAATTAGCAATGGCTAAAAGTGTTTATTACATTAAACATTAAAGAAAAAGAGAAAAGAAAGCAATTGCCCCAAAACGTGAGCCTGGGGGAATTCTCACAGGGTTTATATGCTTTAGTAGGATGCTCAACAAGATGTCAGTCAGAAAAAGTCTATCCTAAGGTCACGCTGCCCATGTGAACTCTTCTGCTATTCCCACTATTGGATGTCAAGAAGAAAGGAGAAGGCAGAGGAACCACCAATGCTATCCTTGGAAACCAACTTGCCTGGTCACAGAGCAAGGATGCCAGTGGGGACAGAGGCAAATGACTACACCCACTCTAGACATGCTTTTGCCTTTATGTGAGTTTTATCACACAAAGGAAATGGTGTTCCACAGTAAGTGGACTCTCACCACCCTTCCACTTAAGATATATTTAGAAAGCACAGTTAATAAAGTTGACCTTTAAGCAATAAAACAAAATTCTCTCTCTCTCTCTCTCTCTCTCTCTCTCTCTCTCTCTCTTTCTCATCCACCCACACACACACACACACACAAAGTACTAATTTATATGAGATACACTCTTGTAATATTTTAGAAACAGGAATTGCCTTTGAATAGAGGTTCACTGTGAAAGAATAGAAAATATTTTATAAACAGATCACATTGTAATGATGCTTACTATTATTTTATTTTTGAACCTCAATAATCACATCATCTTAAAATACAATCATGATTTATTTTTATTTTTTTACAGGTTTATATTTTGAAAAAGATATTTTGGAGGAATTGAATGCCTCACAGAATTTCTCGATTCAAAATGTATTTAGCAAACTGGCTGGTAATTCTAAAAAGAAAATAATTTAAAGGACACATTTAATACCACAAAAAGTAAACAGAGACTTCAATTCTAAGATAGAGACTTTTACATTAATTTCTAGTATTCATCTGGCTAAAAGAACAAACAGATTTACTGTACATATGTTTTGCTTATCAGGAAATTCACTACTGAGTTATTTGCTGATTTTGCACCATTTATTTATGCTCTGATATCTTTGTCAAAATATGCAAAAAACCAAGTGACAGACTTTATAACTTTTCTCCATCTTTTCTTACTCTGTGTAATTGCCAATATGACCAAATACAAATATAATAATTTCCATAGATGTGAATACCTTTCTTGTTTTCACAAAAAGTTTTTGCAAAGATTGAAGTAAATCTCTACTGATTCAGAACACAACCAAATCCATTGTTTGTTAATATGTTCAAGTGAAAGGGAAAAGACAGAATAAAATCGCTAATAGATCATAGTACTTTAAAATGTACATTTAAACTATTCTTTTTGGACTGGCATTAGTATCCATCAATTAGTGATAAGAGCATGCTACTCATCCTATTCTATATAGAAAATGAAATTTATAAATTACAGTAGCTTGTCCTGTCCCCTAATATAACAACAATAGCAAGATGCTTCTTTATGCTTTTTTCAAAGACAAGGTCAAGGAAGACAAGTTTAAGTATGTAGATGGCTATGATTATGGAATGATTAAATTTGGTCTTTCTTAAAATAGACTTTGTAAACTGAGAACTACCCGGGTTGTCTGCTTAGAAAAATCAACTCTGAGTATTCACCTATTGAACAGCAAAGGGAACAGTGCTGGATTCTTGGGTTGTCATACATGTATTTTAATTATGTTTTCCCTGCCATAATTCCTCTCTCTGCAATAATTGTTTCACCTCCTTATTTATTCACTAAGGATGGATAACAGCAATCTATGGGAGACTAAACTATGTAAAAAGGTCAAAATACTTAAAGAGACATCGAATATCAAATATCTAAGTATTGTAGAGTTAATCAAATATCAATAATGAACATCATAGTTTTTTTTTCTTTTCAGATAGGATCTCTATAGATTTTGCCTAGAATTTACAATTCTCCTGCCTCAGTCTCTTAAGTGCTGAGGTTACACCACGCCTCAATTTTCATGAACTTTCACAGTCATGTGCCTTCCTAAAGGAGGGTTAGTAGCTATATTTCCTTCTCCCTGTGCCATTTTGTGGTTACATTTTCCATTATAAAGTAGACATTTTAGCCTAAAAATGTTTTATGAATCTTCCCAAACCATAGTCTCACAGCTCCACACACATTTTCCCACACTGGGAAAGCAACTGAAATCAAGGCACTTTAAAATTAAAAACAATTGCTCTTGTAGTCATGGTCGAGTGGTTAAGGTGATAGACTTGAAAACAGCTGAAGAAGACTTCTATTGCTTTGGACTTTTCAGTATGGTGGGAACTTAGGTTCCTTATCTCCATGAGGTTAGAAGTCATCAGGGCTACCTGAAGAGCAATCCCTTTGCTTGTATTTCTTTATTTGCATTTCTCTGATCCACCAGTAGAAATACCTGCAGAAGGATGTGTATAGGATGGAAGAGACTAGCTAAGCCGCAAGATAGGGATTTGTGAAGCTGTTGAGAATTCAACACTGTCTTCAGGAAATGCCCAGGAGGAAACATTATAAAAGTCGCTGCTGAGTCACAGCTATGCTCTTAGCAATGTAGGTCTAAGGGCTACTGGTGAGTCAAATGGGTGGTTTTTGAGATTGAAGAAAGGTCTCTTAAAACTCAATAATCTTGGGTATACAGTTTTGTCACCATCCTTATGCCCAAGGTGCAGCTAGATCTAATGTTTAGGTCAACCAAGAAGATAGATTTTGGGCCCATTTGTTTTTTGATAATACTGTGATTCGTACCGACAGCAAGGGAAGAATCAGACAATGATTCACTTTTCTCGTCTTAATTTGGGAGATCAGTAACAATCTCCCTGCCTGTTTTCTTTCAATCTCTAGTCTCGTTTTTAATGTACCCCAATTCCATTCATTTTTTCTCTTCTGTTTTTCCCCACCAGAAACTTCACAGGAAGAGAAAGCGTCAGCCCTACATGAGAATGAATTATACTGATGGAAACAGAATGGACTTTCATAATCCGAGGCAATGCTATGGTAACTGAGCCCTGCCCAGCTCAACTAACTCAGATTCTAGTGTGAGCCTCCAGCAGGCACAGGTGGCAAGTGACAGTTTAACCCCTTCCTAACCCCGCCGTTTTCAGCACTCAGGACATCTCTCATTAGTTGTACAAAGTACCAAATTCCAACCTCAAATCTCATGCTGTTAAATTAACAACATCGCACTGCTTTGTATGGTGTGAATGTCTCTCATAACTTTACAGGAGAGACACTCTTCAGGTTTCATTTAGCCGTTTAAAAATAGCAATCTCTAATTCAAAACAGTCTCTTCCCCTGACACAGGCATACTATTGTGAACTCTCACGAATATTTCTTCTCAGTGCTAGGTAAATATTTTTCTATAAACACAAATAAAATACACTTTAATCACAGGTTTTAGAAGTCATATTTGTCAAAAGATGATGTTTATTTTGAAACAAATCAGAAAAAAAATTCTTTAGAGCTAAAATGACAAGCCACAATCTGTTTTATATGACAATGACCATCTATTCTTAAGATATAAACCAAAACCCCTGGTTTTTATTTTGGTTTGAAGATTGCCCAATAGATTATTCTATCCCTGTCCAATGAAATTTCTATTTCTTGGGTGGGTGGGAACTAAGCATGTCAACTAATACATTTTAATATTTTAAGCATCTTAAAATGATGTGACAACTTTAAATGTTTTGATTAATTACTGAGGATGATCATACTCAGGCCCCTCCTCAGCCTCCTATATCTCCCAGTTGCTCCCTCCCTCATCTTCTACCCACCCTTCCTTCTCTCTCTCTCTCCCTCCCTCCCTTATTGAATCCAGTGGTGTGACACAAAGTTTTTAAAAAATGAATGCCTTCAAACATTGTCACTTAGTAATTCATGAAATCAAGTAAAAGGTCACTCTAGAAAAGATGCCTACAGCCCACTTTAAGTTCACAGGAAATCCAAAGTAGTATCACTGTGCTCCCCACAAAGAGTTGTTCTTTTGTATACAGCTGAAACACTCGGAATACACAGGCATACCAGCTCAGTTTTCACACCAGTTTTGACAGAAGTCATGTCATATTTAAACTCACCGCTGGATGTAAGGGTCAGGGCAGTACTGTAAGGTGGCACACCGAGACGTTTCAAAGTTCATCTCCTTCAATTCTCTTTGATACCAACAGATGGGGAGCAATTCTATAAAATATACATATACACCTGAGAATATCCAGGTATTATAGCCAGGAGGCTGAAAGCAATAGGGTCAAATGCCATCAGACATAGAAGTTTAGACACTTCTCTTCACTCAGATTTGCAAAGAGGCGGGGCGTTTCTTCCTTTCAGCCAATGAAAGTCCTCAAGTGACAGGAGCATCATAAACAGTCGATTCTTAGCAGCTGGTCATCCTCACTAAAGCTGTTCTTCCTCTCTGCCACAGTTTTAGAGCCTTGACGTACAGTGGCCACACTTGTTGCCAATTTGTAGGCATCTCCGAACTTTTGATCTTGCTCGTGATTGGGCGTTGGCATGAATGGCATCGAAGGTTAATCTCCGTAGCCAAGACTTGTGTCACTGAGCTAACAAATGTCCCCCTTGCTCCAGCTGAGTAACACTGCCTTGTATCTGGATCCCGATTTGATTTGAGAGAGTCTGTCACTGCTACTGGGGCTCAAATGTTTTGCAGAGAAGCTCAGGAAAGTTTCTTTCTTTCTTTTTCTGTCTTCTCCCCCCTCCCCCGTTCAGCCTCCCTTTCAGTCAACCGCCTGTTGTGGTCACAATCTCAAATAGCAAAGACAGGGAAATTCCTTGATTATATTTAACCTAGAACTCACTCCTCGTTTCAACTAGACAGAGAGTTATCATGCCTATGTCCTTCGATTTTTTTTTCTTGACCAGTAAAATAGCCTGTAGTGATTTATTTTATCCATACAGATGTAAATAATAGTATTTTAAATGTGGTATTAAAATAGGAACTGATACTTTATTTTATAGTATTTTGAATTATTTTATTACTTATTCACTTAGAACTAGTTTAAATTGCCTGTCAATGGTAAATAATGAAGCTTATTTTAAACACAGTCACACTATTTTATGTCTCATATTTTCTGCTTTTAATCTTCTTTGACCTACATTGCTATAAAATCTAACATGGTTCATACATTCAAGAATTAATATATTATCAGACAAAGTCACCATGAAGATTTATTTGTTTCCTTTCTGAATGTAGAGTGTAAACCTATCCTGGTTCTGTGGATTTATAAATTGAATGAAATATGATTCAGGAGCTAAATAGGAATAGAGTCCAACAGGGAAATAAAAGCTGTGTGTGTACCCAAGTGTCCCTGACATGGCAAGAACATATCTCCATTCATACTGCAACCACAGACACCTGCAGAGTAGTAACATCAGAAAATGTCAAAGTTGTGAGACAACCCAAAGTGAAATGTGACATTTTCCTGTTAAAAATTCTCGTTCAAAATGTGTTCATAAAGATGTTTTATTTGTTGCTCCAACCAGGGAGAAGCTATTTAAAACCTGACATTCTCTTCCGTTACTCAGCCGGAGAGTGTCTAACATCTGTGAATTGTGAAATTCACACACATGCTGGCCTGAGCCCCAGCCAAGTCAGACAGCTTGCTCTAAAAAATGTGAAACTTGAAGCAAAGATCATTTCACTAATTAATTATAGATTTGCTCATTGGAATTGAAGTGTTTGGCTTCTTTCTTTTTGGCAAATACAGATGACCTAATTGCAAAGAATTGAGAATAGGCAATGTCCTGTGGCCATGGCAATGAGAGCGTTCTACCTCACAGGACCTGTCTATTCCCGGTCTTTAGAGTCTTTAGAGACAGAGGTGGGATAATCTCCTGTTCAAAGGCAACTTGTCCCAAAAATACAAGAATGGCTAATGTAGTTCAGTGGCAAAGTGTATGTCTAGTGTGAAAAGGCTTCAGGTTCATTCCTCAGTCCTGAAAACTAAGGAAGAGTAAGACTATGGTTTCAAGTGCAGACTTTCCTAAGTGGTAATAAACCTGAGTGACTTGAAATTATTGTTCAGGCAGAATTTATTTGTTTAATTCCAGGGTGGGGTGTAAAATTATGTTCTAACCCTGGGATGGTTATGCCACGGTGACTGGTATTAGGACCAGAGTCTGAAGTGGTAAGATCTATATACTCACTGTTGATCTGCTATTTACAACAATGTGCTTGCTAAAAAGAAGAAAGAACTTGGTAAAATATTTTACATTAACTTCCAAAGTCAAACATCCTTTATGATTTGTCTGTTTACAAAGTTTACAGCTTAATTTGAAAGGTTTATGTTAAAAATAATTTAAAGTACATACCATTCCATTAACTCTTGTTGGATAAAGAAGACAGATTATTAGGTAGAAACAAATTTTATACAAATAATTATGAAGGATCTTGATTCCTACTCCTTAATGGAAACAGAGATAACCTGATTTAGAGAAAAGAAAACCCCCCAGGTTTTAGCAACACATCTAAAGTATATGAGCATCCACAACCTGTGAAAACAACTGACAACTATCCTACAATTACTATACCTGCTTTATACTTGTATTGTATTGGGAGTATTGCCTCACTCTCTTAGTCTCTCAAGTTACTCCCCAAAGGCGTGAATTATTTCTTTGAGATATGTTAAAAAATTTTCTGAGAGTTTGATGTCTTTTCTTCAGAAAGTATAATAGAATAACTTACATGGATACCTAGGAGATGGTAATGGCCATTCCACTCTAAATGCCTGGGAGGTGCTTGTGAATGTCCTCGATTTTTATGAAGAGGGAATAAAGAACACAGGAAACAGCAATGTTCAGGATCTAGTGATCTGGACATAATGTGACAGGAAGAAATATCTTTCTTTTTAGCTTCCAGCAGCTAAGATGTATCTGGCCTCACTGAGGTGTTCATGATATTTATCTCATAACTGCCCTGTCTTTCTGGTCTAGGCTGCAAACTTTTTTATTCTGCTTTGGATCATGTTTTGTTTTTCACCAGATATTTGCAAACTTCATCTAAATAACCTCTAAAAACAAAATGACCCTTTGTCTCTTCCAATATAAGGAACCAACATTAGCTCATGTCCTAAGTTACGACACTCAAATGCTGTGGTTTGTGTATAAAATATTCCTCACAGACTCATGCATTCTAACATTCATTTTGAGAGATGTTAGGAACTTTGGAAGATGGGGTCAAGTGGAGGGAAATGAGTCCTTGAGCCATTGGTTTAAAGATTTATAGCGTCATTCCATTGCCTGTCACACCTTTGGTTCCTGATTCACCTAGATGTGAACAAGCAGCCTTATGCCCCTACCTCCACAGCTCAGGCCTTTTTTTTGCTACAATCCTTTGTGCCTTGATTGGCAGTTTCATCAAGGCAGGGAAAAGAGTTCTGCCATGCATGGAGAGAACAGTGAATACAGGGTTGTGGGACACAGATGCTATCATGAACAGCTTAAAACAGATGACCTTGTGTGCTCCCCAGTCATGATGCTTTGTGACTGTGACCATTGTTAATTAGAGAAACTGAATTCAGAATTACTTGACTTTAGGCACCATCCTGTCCAGCTCACTATGCCCTGTACCACTTTAGGCTATGGGAACTACAAAGGAACCTTTTAGAATACAAGGTGATAAATTTATGGTCAGCACCTAACTTCAGTTCAACCACAGTCTCTGTACATTGACAGAAAAAGCAAGGGAAGAGGGTCTTACAAACGCTCCCATCTTGTGCTCCTATTTCTTACGATTGTTAACCATCTGACATTCTGACAGAGGAAGGATGCAACCAGAATTCCTCTCCACTGATAGTAATGAAATGTTAACAAAGTGGAAAAGCACCTGCATTGCTCTGGTCTTTTGCTTTGACCTTGAGTTTTTTGCAGGTTCTGTAATCCATCAAATGGAAATATTTATAGTTAAACTATTGACTATGATTTATTCATAAGAAAGAAAGGCTTCAGAGGGTTGTCCCAATGAAGGGAAGTTTTGATTCAGAAGGCATGCAAGGAAACACAGATGGCAATTAAACAGGGAAGAGGTTGGCAGGTTCCCTAACAGACAAACCTGATACCCTCTAAGTCACACCCAGTTCCAAAAGCAATGTGGGTGGGCTTGTCTTCCAGACATACCCGAACAGCTGTGTGGGGGATGCGCCTCACTCCCACCCCTCCTTCGCTTAAAGTCCATGTGAGTGGTAGATAAATAAGGAAACACAGGAAGTCCATATTTGGTACTGCCCAGATTTGTTTTTCCGGAAGCATCTGTTAGATATAAGACAAGATGTGCCTTTTCTCTACATGTTTCAGTGTGTATTTCCTAAATGAAAAAAATCTCTTACATAATCACAGCTCAACCATAGAAACCATGAAATGCACATACATAACATTTCTACTTGTTGCATCCATTTAAAGTTTTCTCTTGTGTCAATCATGCCTGTAAAGGAACAGAAAAATGCTGATTCATGCATTGTCCTGTCTAGCCTTCTCTCACTGGGAACAGTCTCTTCAGCTGCTCCATGACATGGCTATTTGGAAAGTTGACAGGCCATCTGCTGAGTTTAGTTGCTGGGGAGTGGGGAGGCATTTTCCCCTGAGTAGGTTCAGTTACTCACTTTTGGCAGAAACAACATGAAAGCAAGGTTCAATTCGCCAAATCAGGAATTGTGTGGCTTTTAAGATACTACCAGTGTACTTCCCCTAATTGAAGACTTGGAATTTTAGATCATTTTGAAACTTTCACAGTAACTTTAAGACCTCAGGAAGTTCTTCTATAGTTTGTTTACAATATTATATACTTTTATCAGATACACACTTGTGAAATATTTGAATTCTAGTCTTTTTACATCATTATTTCTTTCTTCTCTATTCCCACATCGTCACCGTTTGCCCCACATGGGCTATGGAAGGGGCAGGAATGAGGTTTTTTTTGAATCACTCAAAGCTGTTGGAAAAGGATCAACTTCTAAGGTGGGGATAAAATGATTCACTCAAGTGCCTTTCAGGTTTGCTTGTGAAGAAATGACTGCATTTCACCCTGGTGTGTGAATGGCCACTGAGCATGTTCCTACTGCCCATAAGTAGGTTTCTGGTGTGCAGAGTCACTAAAGGCTCAGATTGGAGGGCACCACAGGATCACTTTAGAAACTGACAGGAAAATATTTGTGAGCTCCTTTATCAGCAATGCAAAATGGTTCAGAAAAAAATGGTGACTTTAATATTTATTTATAATTTGAATTGTTTTCTATTTTCCATTTTATGTATGTTATTCAGTACACATATATACATAAAATATTTGTATATTGTGGTTATATATTTATATATTTAATAAAAATTATCTAGAATATCATAAGACAGAGTCATCCATAGCCAAGACATGAAGGTCAAGGAGTGATGACATGCACCCTTAATCCCATCACTCTGAAGGCCTCACTCTGTGAGGTCAAGGTTGAACAGAGCCAAGCAGTCATAACACACACCTTTAATCCTAGCTCTAGGAAAGTTAAACCAGAAAGTAAAATAGCTGGGCAAGAAAATAAATACCAGGCAGGAGAAGGCAAAAATTCAGCCCTTTTGACTAAAATGATAGGAGTCTGAGGACTCTTGGAGCTAGGACCTACCTGGTTTGGCCTGAGGAGTGGCTGGGTGAGTGAGACTTGGCTGTGGTTTGTTCCCTGCCTTTCTGATGTTTCAGCTTTTCCTCAATATCTGGCTCCAGGTTTTATTATATACTAAAAAGAATTTGTGCAACAGTGCATATTATATGATCTGCTAATATATATACATATACTACACATAATATGGTTAATTTTAGAAGAATACATAAAGTAGAAATTATCTTAATTTTGGTGAACATAAGCACACAATTCTGTGAAGAGTCACAAACAGTAAGGATATCTGTCAAGTTTCAAGTTGGCATAACAAAAGAAAAACCTAGGGAAGTTTCTTTCCAACTCCAGGAATGCAAGACTCTGTGGCTATTAATTTCTTAAAGCTATTTGCATGCTTGATCCATCTATGTATCTTACTACAGAAATTCATTTTAAAATAAAAATTATGCCCATAAGATGCTTATAGATTACAAAATACATTTGTGGTGTTATCAGAGTCTGGGGAGGGGTGAATTGGAAGTAGTTGTTGAACTGGTATTGGGTTTCAGTTTTGCAAGATGAAAACTTCTAGAGACCAGTTACATGACGGTGTGGCTATATTTAGGTCTTCTTAACTGTACATGTAAAAAATAATTAAGGCAGTAAATGGTATGTATAATTTTGCATACTTAATTTAAATACTTAAAAATGTTTGTAGGTGAATGAAGAAATCAGCATAACCATCAAAGGTAAGAAAAACAAAAGAAAGGCAGAGAGCATTTCTTCAGAAATATGCAACATGAATGTCTATGTGTGTCATTAAGGAATTTGAATCTGTGATTTTTCTAGGTAGTATTTTATAGAATTTTCTACCCAAGTAGTACATTAGACTTTTTTATGCATATAAAATCTAACTGAGGGCTAAGGGCATGTCCCAGTCAGGTGTTACAGTGTTTGTTTTGCAATTATGCAGACCTGAATTTGGCCCTCAGAAGCCAGATAAAAAGCTGAGCATGGAAGCAGACATCGTAAGCACAACACTAGGAAGTTGGAGACAACAAGATGGTCTGTGAGGTTCATGGTTAACCAGCCTAGTCTACTTGGTGAGCCTCAGGCTAGAGTTCCAATAAAAAGGGGGAAGGAATAGATAGCCTCTCAGGAGTGACACCATGTGTGCACACACATACATGCACTTACACAAGTACACACACACACACACACACACAAACTCTTTTGAGATGACCTTTGAGGTAGTGATTCCTACTGTGTGTGTAAGGAACTTAATCTTCTAGTTTCTGAGTCTAACATGCTTTTTGTTTACTTTCTCACTGTAGGTCAATGACCATGGTTGATGTCATGATATGACCTGAGTTTTGGCAGGGTTCTGGTGTGTGTACACATAGAGCATTCATTTATTTAACAACTGATTCATACAATCAGCATCACTATTTATTGAAGGTCTACTTTATGTAGGCATCAGTGTGCTGGAAGCTGCTGGTAGCAGCCAGATCAATAAGAACCAATCCCTATGTCTAAGAGGCTCCCAGAGCTCTTGAGAATGACTTTCTCTTTTTGTCTCTTAATCTTTGTACACAGAAGAATGCAATGTGATATCATAATAACTCAGTGTCCCCCATGATCCATATAAATATAGGTAAAGGATTAAAATTTTATATTGTTTCTTTTTCTTGCCACTGCATTTTGTGTTACATTTCCCAAACAAAAGTTCATCCTAGTTCATGTTTGTGAAAGTAAAAAGGAAATAAGAAGTGAAAAGAGCTGGAGAGATGGCTCAGTGGTTAAGATAACCGTCTGCTCTTCCAGAGGACCTGGGTTCAATTCCCAGCACCCACATGGCAGCTAACAACTGTCTGTAACTCCAAGATCCAATACCCTCATATTGACATACATGCAGGCAATACACCAGTTCACATAAAGTAAAGTAAATACATCATTTAAAAAAGTGAATAAAAAGGAATGGATACAGTACACACAGCACACATTTGCTGATGATCAATTTGCTTCCCTGGATTTTGGTCTGGGGCAAATAGTACTGGAGTGGTACTGCATAGAGGGATTATGTGTTACATTTTAAATAATTGTCCCGCCTACAGGTTTAATAAAAATGTGGATTGGCTGAAGGTGGACAGGAAGTGTGGGTGGAAGTAGCAGACTGGGAAAATCTCAGAGCATAGCAGACATGCCACACAGAGGCCACAGGGATATAACAGAGACATGACACAGAGATGACCACAGATGCAGAAGAAAGAAGCTGAGAAAAGGTATCGAACTGCATGGCTGAACAAGATGAGGTGAGTTCAGATGAAGGAGTTAGCAAATTATATGCCTGGTCCCTAGGTCAATAAGCAGAAAATTAACATAAGTGTCTGTGTGACTGCAAGTGTTTCTGCTGGACTGCCAGACTGCCGATAAACCTCTAGAGAGTCCAGACCCAGAAGGTCTGGGCCAGAAATTTATTACAATAGTACTAATAAGGCAAAAAGATGTTTGCTACCATCCATGTAACTCAGTTGTTAGCAGGAAGAGAATGTGCCATTCTTAATTGTCTTTCTGAGACCAAGAGACCATTATGGCAGTTTCTCTCTCTAGAAAGACATTTATTTTTACCTTGTTGCTTTCAAATTGTTCCTGGGAAAACCCTAAACGCAATTATTTTTACCTTGAAGAAAGGAAATATGCATGATCTGCATATCTCAAACCAAAGTTATGTCTCTTTGGTGTACAGAGTCCTGAAAAACAATACCTATACATTACAACTGTCAAAAGAAGGGCAAGAAAAAATATATGTAAATATATTTTCCTAATTTAATATAAGTATAATCAACTATGTCTAAAGTTTAAAGGAATTTAGTAATTATTACATGAAAGAGAAAAATAATTCCAGAAAACAAGATAATTTTAAAATAATAAAACTTTCTATCGCAACTTAGATTTTACAGGATAGCCTTGAGGTATTACCTCATCTCATCTCAGGCTTCTAAATTTTCAGTGAAATTGTGCCCAAGACAACTAGAGTCTTCAACTCCTTTTGTCACTAGAAAGTCAAGAATTGGTGTAGGAATCAATATTAAAATCATATCCTATAACAACCACCAGTAATTGTAGTGTAAAATATATCCAGACTTGAGACCACCATTCACTCAGAAAATGTTAATTAAATGTTCATGGTATTCTTGGTAGTATATAGGGCTTTGAAAGTTAAATGTAAACAAAACACAATGTCTTTTACTAAATAGTTCGTGCTCATTGCCAATTCATGTAAATGCTAGACACCCTTGGTGATATGTTTTTCTACTTGAAGTGGGAAACAAAAGTAGAAAGCTGGTGTGTGCACTCCAAACAGTGATGGAGTCAGAGGTTGAACTCAGGTGCAACTGTTTTTCTAACATCAGCATCACACTTTCACAACCCTGGCAAGATCCAGAATGGCATATTCATTTTACATCTCAAAGTCTTAATAAATGGTGCTAGCCCATGTCCCTCGGGTTCTTTTTTTCTGATTCAGGGAGCCTACAATACCATAAGCCCCACAAATACCAGCTTCCAAATGAAGGCATGAGCTCATAGTAAGCACCCACATTTGGGCTGAGAGTCAAGAATGTTAACTCTGCTTGTGTTGAAATTGGGTTGGGCACACTGTTTAAATATGTGGAGGTGGACAGACTGATAAAATGCTTCTGTAGGTTGCAAATAATTCTCAGGTCACCCTTACAGGAATATCCCATGCAATGACCCCTGGTTGAATCTTGCTTGTAGCAATAACTCTCTGTCAAACTTCTTTCTTTCTTTCTTTCTTTCTTTCTTTCTTTCTTTCTTTCTTTCTTTCTTCCTTCCTTCCTTCCTTCCTTCCTTTCTCTTCTTCTTTCTTTCTTCATTTCTAAACTTTATTAAAGGAAAAAAAAGCAGTGGTGGAAAATCTCTAGACCATGGTCAATCTCTTAGGATTTCTCTCTTAAAAATGTGACAATTTAATTCCAAACACATGCTAGTATACTATTCCTTCCCATCATAGTAAACAGGTGAGCTGCTGGAATCCTGGGGTGCTCATCTTCCCACTTTCCCCAGTCTGTTGTCTGTGGTTGGATCAACAGCAATTGCCTGAGAACTCTTGACTACTATGACTTCTTTACTCTGTCTGTAGCTCTCTGAGCAATTCCATATGCAGGAACCACAGAATCTGAGCAGCTTCATAAAGATTTGCATAAAGCAAGGGTGTTTGTCTAAAAAAACAACAAGTTAGCCCTCTTTTGTTTGATTTGCCTTAGCAACTGTATCCTGTGTTAGACCATCCTGAACCACAATGTGAATTGCCTTAAGCTAATTGTCATGACAATGAATCTGAAGAAAAGTTAGCAAGAGCCATTAAAAAATCCTTAAAATCCAGATTATTTACATTCAGGTTGATCAGTGGCTCTGTACTTTTTTCTGTATTTTTTGGTATTTTTCCTGTTAACAGATAAAAATTTCTTTAATTTTTTTAGCACTATCTTCATATTTAACAAATAAATTAAGGAAACAGTCAATTGCTTCTTGCATACCCTGAATCTTCAAAGGACACTTAATATCTGAGTTGCTTTTAGAAGAACTAGCATCAGTCAGTCACTCTTCTAGATGATTTTCAAGTCACCTCTATCTTCAGTCCTGAAATGTCTACCTTTATAGTCTTAACACCAAATAATAAAGTTCCTAAATTCTGTTTTGTTTTTGCAGTTGAAGCCCTCAGAGTTATAGAAGGCCATGAGCTTATGTCCAAACATGGTCTGGTATTAGTTGCTAGAAGCCCTACATAGTGAGTTTCAGGCCACCCAGGGATACGTAGCAAGATTCTGTCTCAAAAGAAAAAAAAAAGATATTTCAGAATATTTACATTTCTGGTTGAAGAAGGGGGCTTAACTGCTATATATTTCACTGACATTGACCTGAGAAGACCACCATTGGAGATTAAGACTTTTGTAAGTGCAAAGTTCAAGTTTTTGCTAGATGCAGAAAAAACAGTAGTGTCCTCCTGATGAGAGGGAGAGGGAGAGAGAGAGAGGGAGAGAGATTGGGAAACTCAGGGTTCCTAACATGCAATTAAAGAGTGAGTATAAGAGACAAATGGCCTCTTCATCACTTAATAAGAGTCAAGAGCCTCTTCACAAAAACAAACCAGCAATGCTGTAGGCTGAGAACCTAGTGGTTAAAGTCACAGAGCTGAAGAAACATTTGAGCTCAGTGAAAACTGGCTGGAAACACCTGTTCCCCTGAACTAAAGGATGAGAGCTTGAATCAGCCCCAGCAATAATTGTTCAGAATCTGCTAAGCTACCAAAGACTGAGGTGGCTCATCTTTCCCTTGTAGGAGCTGAAACTTGCTCTTGCTGACAAGCTGGAAAAACATCTCTACAGCAAGCACCCAGAACTTTCCTCTTTATGGTCCCAGATTTCCACCTATGGTTAAATACCATCAGAATAAGAAGAGATATTTAGTTATAAAAAAGGGGAGCACAGCATCCAGAGGAGGGGCCAGAATTTAGTAGCATGTACCAGCTGAAGTTATGGAAATCCTCAAGGTTTCATATTGAGGGTACATCACAGAAGGGTCTAAAAAAATAAGTCATACAAGAATTTAGTGACTTAGGTGTATTTTTTTTTTCATGGGCTTCAACACTCTGCTGTGGACAAGGCAAACCTATTATTATACTCTAAGAAGTCTAAAGGAGATGATAACTGAATTTAATACTAAGTAAAGATGTGTTAGATAAATTTTTCTAAAAAAAAGTAAAAAGAGAGTAAAGAAACTGAACTAGGGGACCTGAACACACTAAATTGGAACCATGAAGACAGGAGATCCAGTGGGGGTGGGATGCAATTTCAATACCACTAAGACTTTCAATGTTACCTCTACTCAGTTGCTCAGGTCTAATGATAGGAGACAAGATCAGAGTTGGGTTTCCTCCTATCCATTCATGGATACTCTAAAAGCAGTAAGAATCAAATAGTGGTCATTATCTGACAAACAGAAGAAAGCTATAATTATAATTATAATAGTGAAAAGCAAGAAAGCTTAGAGGTACACCAAATGGCCTTGACCTGTAAGGAATTGTAAAAACGTCTTGCCAGGGCATTACATTCTTAAGAATGACAAGTGACTATTAATAAAGCATACATCTTAACACATAAAGTCAGACAAGAGAGAGTGAACTGTGGGAGGCTAAGAAATGTATACATTAACACACAATTCCTTGTTCAGTCCTTGACCTGAGCCCACTTTTAGATTCAAAATTCTTTAGTTAAAATGGTACCTTGGTCTTTAGAAAAAATAAAGAACTACATAGCAGGAATTTTAAATCTGACATTGCAACACAATGTTCTCATCCACAAAGTTCACACTTGAGACAAATAAACTGAAGTTACAAAAATATTTGCCCCAAATCCTCTCATAATGATTCAAGTAAGCTTGCAGGTTGCAGACTAAAGGTCTCTTGCTGGACATGCCTTTATCCTCTGTAAACGTATGTCATGATGGTGGTCTAGGCTTCTGTAAATTAAACCTATAGGTAAGGATGCTCAGAGAAATGCACTGAGCTCTACTCTTAAAAGGCCTTTTTATACATTTGTGGCTCCGTAATCAATGGCTTGAAAAACTTAAAGTCCCTAAAGAAACTGATTTACACTATTGTTTGCTCTTGACAATGTAAATGGTGTAGTTAAACTTGCTTGTAGCATTTACTTGGGTGACAACACTGAATATGGAAGGTTCGAGGTTAGAATGGACTTTTGTTGGACTTGATGATCACAGAGATACACAACAGAGCGCTGATTAATGTCTAACTTATTCACTGTATCTGGAGGCCCACCATGTGGTCATCTTTTTCAGTTTCCAAGTATTTTACTGAAATGGTAAAATTAGCAGTGGATACCTACACTAGGATTTTGGATTACAAAGTAAAATATCTCAGGCTGAAATTGCCTGTGCATTTCCACACACACCTCTTTATTTGCTCTGTCCTCATTCATCCAGAAATGAAATAAAAAAGAAATATCATATTCTAAAGATGCTACATATTAGTTCCACCATGATGATGGCTGAAAGGTAAGGTATACAAGGGAGCACCCTTATTGTGTCTCTGTTAGATGCCTTAATATGGCCTCCAAAGAATTCAGATGGATCTCAGGGACCAAATATGTGTTTTTATAATCTCAATTCAATAATAACTTGTGTACAACTTTTATGGGTTCTTTTGATTGTTTGTTTTTGTTGTTGTTATTTATTTTGTTTGCTTCTCCTTTGCCAGAGAAGACAAACAAGGTTTCAGGTTCATGCAGCCATTGACTTGAGGAATGCATTTATGTATAATGTGATGACAGAGAATTAGAAATAATGCTCATTCATGTGAGATGTGAAACAAAATTTATTTATAGTTTCATCTCAGGGTTATATGAACCCTTCAGTTCCTTGTTATATTGTACACTGAAAATATCTGGATTGATCGGTTAACCCACAGCACATCACGCTGCAAGTACTGTTGTTACCTTACATCAATAGCATGCTGATCAGGCACGAAAGACAATACATGGCCCTTAAGCATGGATTCTTGATAAGAGAGCTATAAGTCTACCTTTGTGAAAGAATAGATCAGTGATTCTAAACTTTCTGAATGCTATGACCCTGTACTACAGTTCTTCATGTTGGGGTGACTCCCAACCATAAATTTATTTTCATTGCTACTTTCTAACTGTAATTCTGCTACTGTTATGAACTATACTGTGAATAACTGTGTTTTCACAGGATCTTAGGTGACTCCTGTGAAAGGGTCAGTTAACCCTCGAAGGGGTTAAAACCCACAGGTTGAGAACTGGTAGGGTAGAAGTTATGCCCCCAGGAAGATTCAGAACCTGGAGCTTGAATGAAACCATTAGGAATCCATGAGTTAGGACTTTGCAGATTATCCCTTCTGAATAATGAGGTAAAGAAAGACTATTATATCATGAATTACTTCTGACCATTAAGGACATACAGCTTAGTAGCAGCTCTGAGCTCTGGAGGCAACATATCTCTTGTCTCTTTATAGGATTTCAGATCAAATGCTCGCTGACAATTGAATTCAGACACATTGTGGCAAAAGATGCAGCTTGGAGCTAAAGGGAAATCCATTGGCATAACTATGATTAAACTTTGACATGCAAGAGTAAGCTCAAGCCATAAACACCAGAAAATAGTCTTTTGCTTAGATAGTTTGTAGTAACACTGGAAAGTTGAACGTTAAACAGTCAGAAAACCTAGGTGTGGAACTGCAGTTATTTCAGTTCTTTCAAAGAGTAATAATGCCTCAGTGACATTCAACCAAAAGGCAAAAATAATACACTCAGGTGGAGTCTAGCAGGGCAAGAGCTTGGTCAACTACATGTGTGGTCACCCATATATCTGTTATCTATTCAAGTTCACAAGGATTCTCTCTCAATATCCCCTTGTGTTCAAATGAAGTAAATGGAGAATGCTGGTCTACACACTTCCTCCTAAAATGACCAACCACATATGCAGTATTAATTAATTGGTCCATCATTGATTTTATTTTCTATCTTCCAGGCTGAGGATTAAACTCCTTACCTCATATATTCTAGGCACGTACATACTACCACAGATTTATAACCTCTAAGAGTTTGTATTATCTGTTATGGTGAATAAGTGTATAACCATGAGGATCCATGGAGTAGCTCAACAGGAAGATGTTAGAAGGGAGGTATCTTCATATTTAAGACTGCATTGACTTGTTTTGGAAAGGGTTCAAAGGAATGAATGTTTCCTGTATTCTTTGTCCTGTACAAGGTGAGGTTGCTTTGTGACTGTGTGACTGAGCACCATAATCTAAACTATAAAACAGTTTAGGAAACAAAGCTCAAATTATAAACTGAGGATGTAGCTCAGTTTGGGATGTGCTTACTTACCATACATGAAGTCTTGGGTTTGATTTCATGTACCCTATAAACAAGGTGTGGAGGCACATGTCTATCATCCCAGTACCTGGGAGGTAGTTGCAGGAAGTCCAGAAGCTCAAGGTCATCCTCAGATACACAGTGAGTTTGAGACTAGACTTGGATATGTAAGACTGATCCAAAAGCAAATAAGCAAAATAAAAAATACATTATTGGGGGTAAAAGCACCAGAAATTACTTTGGCAGAAATGGGGGATTGAAGTAGCATGCATCTTTAACAACTCTAAGTAGCTATAAATTGACCTTATTTCATCTTAAGCCATTTCAAGGACCACAGGTCTGACTGACCAATGGCCTATATACAATGTCAGTATACAGAAAGGGATGGAAGAATTGGAAACAGTGCAGTCCACAAACTAGATATATGAACACAGAAATCCAACTTGAAAACTTCAGTGTCATGTAGTCATTCTTATCAGAACCCAGGAAAAACACTGACAAATACACATTATTATGTCAGCATGGCATTCTTAACAACTGAGAAAAGACAGAAGTCTTATAAAATTCAAAATAGGGAGGAAGTGGTGTGAAAAATTTAGATTAAATAGCCTTTTTATAACTAATTTAATTTTTTATTTCGTGTATATTAGTGTTTTGTCTGCATACAATGTGCATGCTTGATATCCAGAAAGTTATCCAGAAAAGAATATCATCTTCTCTAGAACTATAGGTACAGATGATTTTGAGCTGTTATGTGGGTGCTAGGAACTAGACTCAGGTTTTCTAGTTGAGCATCCAGTGCTCTTAACCACTGAGCCATCTCTCCAACCGTGGGGAAAAGCCTTGCTGAAGAGGTGGTCTTGAGAATGAGGAAGAGGAGTTCATCTGAAGATCAGGTGAAAAGGCATGATGGGAAAAGTCAAGCAGCGCAGGGCTGGGTCAATGGGTTGAAAACTGAGAGTTCACGTGGGTCAAGGTGACTGAAGGCAATGGCACGAGAGCAGATATTTCTTCAGGAGATGAGATATGCCATGATCTTAATCAAAGATCAATGTAAAAAATTTTGAAACACTTTAATCAGATATGTGCCATGATCCAATTAATGCATTTTTAAAAAACAAAGATTCCAACTTAGCTGTGTAAGTCAGGAACAAGGTAGGAGGATCACTTAGGAAGCTCCCCCATAGCATTTAGGTAACAATCCAAATCACACAGGACCTCACCTTCCTCGTCAATGGATTTCATTGTCTGTCCCTGTGTAGGTAGTAGATGAGGAGGTGGATGATACATCCTTTTTTTCACAGCTGGCATTCCAGCGTCTGACACTGTGTGACCTTTTTATTCTTCAAAACATATGCGGGCTAGAATGTTTCTAGTTCAGTAAGAGCAATTCTGAGGTAACATTACTAGACTATGCCTGTGCCAGCTCTCCAAATATCTGTCCCCATGTCATCTTTTGAAAACCAAATTCTACTAACTGACTTTTGTTCCTAATCTGACACTGAAACAAAGCAAGAGATAAAAGCAACCAATGAGATTCACATGTAACCTATGCTTGGGTTTTCATACACTGGATGAAAGCAAGGAAAAGGGAGGGATAAGTCCTCACTTTGACCAGTAAAATTGTCTGTGTGTTATTAGCATGAGGCAATATATGCCAAAGGAACACAGTTTTCAAGAACATTCGCAGCCATCGCTGTCCATCAAAGTACTACCTTAAAACTCATCAGTGGGTGGTAATGACACATGATTTAGTGATTTTCCTTGAGAAGATATGAGCAAATCTATCCATTTCAGATAGAGCACCAGTGACAGACCAAAGAAATGATGACATCTAAGTCTGGATTAATGAACCAAAGTTTTCTGGGGTCTCTTCAAGGAGTCTGAACATCTCAGTGGCTGCTGAGATACAGAAAAATTCACTCTACTTGTGTGACAGATGATAAAAGTTGCATGGGGGGGTGCTCCCTTCACAGTGTGTAGGCAGTTTGACTGATTAAAGTCTCTTTCCAAATTGTTGCTGTTTATATGACTGTAGGGAAGATACCCTCTGCATCTTGTAAGTTTCAGGAATGTCATAAGTCTTGTAAGTTTCACTTAGTTTCTGGGGCCCTTCTTTTCACCTTGCAGTGTGGAAGAAAGAATTTTTCAGTTTGGAAGAAATAGGTACAGAAAGCATGCTCACCCTATTGCTGACTTTATAACTTGATTTTTTTTCTCATGTTTCATTAAGCTGTTATTTCCTAAAAGAGAAAAGTGAAGGTATTTAATTATGTATACTCGAGTCAGGTTTTGCCATGATCCATGAAAGTTGTTTGCTATTTAGATTTAAAATGACATCTAAAAGAAGTTTTAAAGCAATAATGGAAATGTAGAACAATGTGATTTCTTATTTATAGTGTTTTTTTGTCAGTTTTTCACACAGTAGTTATGAAATCAGAAAAATATAATAACTTAGTGATATAAACTGCCCAGTAGTATATCAACTAGATAATTGAAAAGAAAGAAGTTATATGAAACCACTATACTTATTCCATGAATGATAAGTTCTAATACATATGGATCAAATATATACTTCCTGGGCTGAGGGTGTAGTTCAGCTATAGAGTGCACGGCTACCAGCAACATGAGGAAATGTATAAGAATAAGTAAGTTTATACTGATGTGTCAAGAGTCAAAAGGAAGGCCATTCTACAGATCAAGAGGCAGGAAATTTGTGATGATTTTGAAATTGCATTTTGATCCAAGTTGGGGGTTTTATAAAAGGTATTTTAATGTAGTCTTAAGCAAAAGGTTAGGAGAAAAGAGACGCTCAGAAGAAAGTCATGAATAAGGACCTCTTCAGTAGGAGTTGCCTCTTTTGTTTTTATTACAGAGCTGCTGTAACTTTGTTCCTATTTAAATATATTTTAATATGCTTAGGGAACAATTCTGAAATTGTTAATGAAGGTTTCGGGTTTGCTTAACAAATTATAACAATTTTTGGTTAGACCATAACTTAAAATCTGAAAAAATAACATAGAATAACTTCAGGGACAATAATTCATGACAATAACTGATAATGTATTTAAGCTACTATTATGTTAATTTTTTGGAAATGAGGAATAACATGAACTAAGTAAAATTCATCAGCAGTGTTAAGTTTCTGGCCTGGACTTTCAAGACCTAGCCTCAAGGTACAGACCCACTCTCAGCCCCACTGCTGCTTTGCCCTCACCCAAACACACAAAAGCTTATATTCATCTCATGCTGATCAGCCCAGGGTCCAGGCATATGGCTCACTAGCTCTTGCTCTTAAACTAAGCCATGATTCTTAGCTTGTTCAGCCATGTGGCTTGGTACCTTTTTCCAGAGCAGCATTTCACTTTCTTTCTTCTGCATTTTCTGGCATCTCTGTGGTGTCTCAACCCTGCTATGAGATGTTCCCAGAGTTTTCCTTGTCTGGTAGCTCCACCCACACTTCCTGTCTGCCTTCAGCCAATCAGCACTTTTATTAAACCAATAGATGGGACAATTATTTACAGTGTAACAATCTCACTACAAACCACCAAGCTATGAATATAAATGTATGTCAGTATGCTTGATAAACTTCAGATTTATTATAAGAGAATCTGGTTGTGGCCTGGCTCTGCTGTTTTTCTAAGTAAAACAGATAATCTGGGTTCAGAGACCCCAATTTTTCATGTGCTCAAGGCCCCACATATAAAAATCCTGTTTGCAATTCCAGTTTCAGGTAGCCTTGGAGGATAAAAACAGTCAACTGAAAACTCTTATTCAGTGTTCTAGGGCCTCAAAATTTCTTGGGGACGCTGCAGAGAGCCCACATGATCCACCTCTAAAGCACATGCTCACAGGCCCACACACAGAAACAGAACATTTAAAACACTGTTGTAATCAGTAAGATTTGATCACCTCCATAACTGGTTTCATTGAACAAGTCAAGTGATTTCAGTTAACATTGTAACCTAAAAATTTTATGTATTGAACAAGTTGAACAAGTGTTTTATTTAAGCACTAACTGTTTCAAATAAATGGACTTTTCTTTGAGGTCAGATGTTATATTTGCTAGCCTCCTATTAAGTTATACCACCAAATATTTCATAAGTTTTGCAAGACTATCTAATATCAAATATAGTCTATGCTTGTCCTAGGAAACATAAAATCCTAGGTAGAAAGTATTATGCTTGTAAAGTAGCTGTTACCTATCCAATGGCATTTCTTTCCAAAATTTTTAGAGGCATATGAATTACTGTAAATGAATATGTGTGTGTTATATTCATAAGTATGTCACTCTACTTTTGAACTTTTTGTTAGAAAACATCTTCTATTTTAGTGACAGATTATCATTTTTGGTTACTTTGTGCCTATATTTTAAAAAGTCTTCCTACTCATTTTACTGTAGTAAACTACATTTGAATTTTCATCATTGGAAGACTTATTATTATAGTAACAGAAAAGATTATAATCTCCTTAATCATTTTTTTTACTCAGTTAATGTCTCAAAAATAAGCTTTTAAAAATCTTTGAAATAGGTTTGACTTACATAAATGTTTCCAAGGTAGACTGGACATTCCTAAGAGTTCTTTATCCACCTACCATAGTAGTTGTGAGGAGCTGTTCCTTCACGATTTGCATGATTTTTGTAACTCGTTTTGGAATTTTTAGTCAGTGACTTATTTACTTTTACCATCAGATTTGTTATCCAGGGTCTTGTTGGACATGATCTTATAATCATCCTGCCTCAGTCCCCTGAGAGCAGAGAACATCAGCCTGCACCACATGAATTTCATATATGACACATTTTTATTTGTTTTTTCATTTAGCTATTTTATTGTTTTAAAAAGGTCTTTTTTTCATGTATCCTTCTGCTAGCCATCCCTTTCCTCATTCCAATCTTTCCCAGTCCACCTTCAACCTTCTCCCACCTCATCCCCTCATCCCCTCCCACAAAAGGACAAGAAGACCCAAGGTGGGCCAGCTCAGCCTGGTGCATCCACTTCAGGCAAGTCCAATTCCCTCATTCCAATGTCAAGACTGGGTTAGGTGCTCCTCTGCAGGGAAATTGTCTCCAAGGTTCCAGCCTGTGCACAGGAACACAGTCTGATCCCACCTCTTGAGGCTCCTCATACTGCCATACATTTTTAAATAAACATGAACTGTGCTACAGACTATATAGATGTCACCATGTCTTATAGTAATGTACGTCTTCCTGCTTTGGGTAAGGCAGGATATCACCTATCAGTCCCTGTGCTTTTCATTGGTTGTGACCTAAATCAGTGTCTCAGACTCTCTTATACTTCAAGACCTCAAATATTTAGATATTCAAGAAGAATATCCAACATAGCTGAAAACTGTTTGCAACATGTCAAAGGTGCATGAGAACATTGTGAGCAGTGATATCAACCTGGTAAAATTTTCAAAATGGGGTATGAGTTACTTTTTCTGTTTCTGTATTACTTTGACAAATCAATAGAAATGGTTTAGGCTCACAGTTTAAAGTACACTCTATCACAGGGAATGGAAAACTTAAGAGCACTAATGAGAATCTCTGGGAAAAGAACCCTCCCTCAGTGTTTGGTCATCTCAAAGGAAAGCTGGACATCTAGGAGATGTGTGCTGGAGAAGGATTTTCCATTTCCTTCTTGAGTGGTTCAGGATGGACTTCTCTTTGGGTTCAAGGCAACTGTGTTCTGTAAATCCATGATTTACTTATTTCCAGGGAATTTTTTGAGAATACCATGAGATGCTTGACCTGGACACTTTGCAGTTTTAACCATTGTAAAAGTGGTACTGTATTTTCTCATTCTTTTTTCCTAATTGGGTAAAATGCGATATGATAAATTAGAAAAGCAAAATCTATGACTGGAGAACTGTGATTCTTTGTATCTCTGACAATATCAGCAACAGTGAAATTCCAAGAAATTTGCATGAGAGTAGAATCCAGTGACTTCTGCAGAAGGAAAGCTGAACTCATAACTGATGTGAGCCACTTGCTTCTTACCTTGACAAGCAAGGTAAAACAGATGCTCAAAGGAAGGAGCCCTGTCTCCCCAAGAGCATCTTCACCATCACAATTATGAAAACCACTTAAATACAAACCTCAAAGGAGAAGAGAGAAGAGACGTGGGAGTTAAAGAAGCAGAGAGGAGGAGGGGAAGAGGAGGGGGGAGGAGGGGAGGAAGGTAAGAACAAGAGTGACAAGGACATAGAAAGGCCCAGATTTATCAGGTAGTTCCATTTTCTTCCTTTAAATTTTGAGAAAACCAGGCTCTTCAGTGCCTGGAATAAAACACAGACATCCTCTCAGAGCATGATGCTGCTTCCATTGCTTTATTATTTTGTAATTAGCAAGAATTAAAAATGAACCATTGCCATTATAGAAGCCATCATGTGTGTCTGTGGTACTGCATAACTGGTTTTCAGCCTAACAAGCAGATCCTGGAGCCTTTGACGGTTGTCCTTTGAGGTTGTTTGCTAGTACAGCTGACAAGTTGTAAGTGAATTGGTAACCCAGGTGGATCTCTATTGCAGCATACCAACTCTGTACTGTTAAAGTATGCTCCTCTATTTTAACAACTGTGTTCTTTCTTAAGGAGACTCAGTAAGCTATTCAATTTAGTCTAGGACATTCTTGATTTTGCAGAGAGAACTTCAGAACAAAAAGAGTATGTGAAATTGATGTCATGATGCAAGAGTTCTTCCTGCAGCCCAAAGAAACAGCTTAAAAGCACTTTCAAAGAGAGTTAATATTTCTGGCTTGTATGCATCACTGACTGCACAAGGTGATTTTACTGTGCATTATACTTTAATTATAACTGCGCCATAGCCATCTGCTCCACTCCATTCCCTAATTATAGATGCAAAAAGCATTTCACAACTCCTACCTATAAAAAAGATCTGAGGGATTTCATGGCAGGCTTGCTCTAAGCACCTTCCGCCTCTTTTGGCCTGTGGATGCTCCCTTCAACGGTACATCTAAAAAGATCCAGAAACACTTGGGATATAGTGATCACAGCCTAAGACCTGGGGTGTCTGAACTATTTTCATCCATTAGACATTATCTTCTTCTTTTATTATGTACAAGCCAGCTAGCCTCTCCTGGGCGGTGGTCAAAGGCAACATTGTGGTCCCACTTCCCTTTCTGCACATGTCCTACCCACCATTTTAAAGCTAGTTCTCTTATTTACTGTAACTGTCACTTTAAGCATCTCTCCAGCTCTGGAGAGTTTTGTTTCCTGTTTTCCAGTGGAGAATAGAGATCCCAAGAGTTTTCTAGTTTACTTTTAGGTGTAACAGTCAGTAGACTTGAAGGTGTCACTGTAGGCTTATGTCTATAATCTAACCACCTGAGTTTCCTTGTATCTAAATAGAAATTAGGTAACAAAACTTGGCAAAGGAAAATGTATTTGTGTTTGGGTCAAATGCAGGTAGCCATCTCATTTTGGCGCTTTGCTTATGGCCATCTTTTCATTTGTAAAAAGCAAGGAGACAAAGACAAGAGCACATGCACATTTAGCTCTAGAATCAGTTCTTTCTCAGGACAAAGGGTATCCGGGCCTGCTATTTTTATAAAGACATTTGTTGTTGTTGTTTGTTTAAGTACCATACTAAGAAAATGGAGTTCTTAAAGACTCTCCCCACTGTTGAAAGAGAAAAGAAATTATGGTATGTAAGATTACCACCTACTCCTGGTCTGGCAGAATTCTCTGTCCCCAAAGCCATTCTTCTGACAGGTGTAGAGTGGAAAGCCCATTGTAGTTTTCTCTTTTAACTTTTATTTAAAAGTTTTTTTTTTTTTTTTTAACATACTAACCAATGTTTCCCCTCCCTTCCTTCTTCCCAGCCACTCCAAAGCTTCTCCCCTATCCATTCGTTAGAGAGTGGCTGAGCATGGTGTTCTGCTTTAGGGAATGGGCTCTGAGAAGCCAGTTTATGCACTAGGGATAAATCCTGGTCCCACTGCCAGAGGCTCTGTTTCTGGGTGAAGGTTCTATAGTAACAATTAGAGTGGCCATCACTTTGTTTACAGGGGAAGGCAGGTTAGGTGCCCTCTCCACTATTGCTTGGAGTCTTAGCTGGAGTTATGTTTGTAGATTCTTGGGTATTTCCCTAGCTCTAGGTTTCTCCCTACCTCCCAAATGGTTCCCTCTATCAAGATATCTATTTCATATTTTTTCTCTCTCTGTCTCTCCCCTAACTCAGCAATTCTATTCACTCATGTTCTCACTTCCTTTTACCCCATCCTCCACTATGGTACCAATTTACTCAGGAAATCTTTTCTATTTCTCCTTCCCAGGGGAATCATGGATGTCCCTCTTAAGTTCCTAGCTTCTCTGAGTTTGTGGATTGTAGCCTGGTTATTCTTTAGCTAAAATCTACTTATGAGTAAGTAAATACTGTGTTTGTCTTTCTGGGTCTGCGTCATCTCACTCAGGGTGTCACTTTTTCTTTTTTTTTTTTACAAAAACATAAAATGCTTCACAAATTTGTGTGTCATTCTTCATTCTTGTGCAGGGGCCATGGTAATCTTCCTGTATCATTCCAATTTTTGTATATGTACTGCCAAAGTGAACACTGTAGTTTTCTTTAGAACTCGGACTTAGTTTAGATTCCAAGACCGCTGATTAAACACATTAGTTTTATGAGTAACAATGTAACTGAAATGGGAGCACACATGTGTCTATTCCAGGATTTCATCATGGGTGCATGGATAGAAAATTACTGAGTCCCACTTCCCCATATTCTCTGTTTCCACACCTCATCTGCAGTCCCTTCTTGGGTCCTGGATCTAACTGGGGCAGGCGAGTTCACAGTGTTTCACGTGAGTACCTCTTTACCGCCCTGTGCTCAATGACTTGTGTGGTAGATTGACTCAGACCAGCATGGGACTATGAAAGAGGCTTACAGGACAATTGCATGTTTTCCTTCCATCCCTACAGTGTACCTGCTCATCATTTACACAAAGCCTCTGCAGGAGAGATCAAATAAATATTTTAGTCAGGATGAACCCTTCACTTCCGACCTGCACGATAAGAATTTGAAATACAGCTCATAATAGGAACTACAGAATTATTCAATGGACTAAGGTGTTATAGCAACACTCTAAAGATATCAACCTTAAACCTTAACTTTCTCTAATTGGTAAATTCAAGATCTTCTGATGAATCTTCTAGCTTTGATATTTCTCTGTGGTTTTTAAAGCAGTCTATAAATCTCACCGTGTGTACTTCAAGAAGCTGAGGGTGATTTGTCTCAAAGCAGACACTAGAAGAGGACAAGCAGTTTGGAACATGTAATTCTAGTGTGTGAGTCAAATGTCTTTCTGAAAGCTACATCTAGACATGCTGCAGAATATGTGAGTATATTTGGACTTTTCCATGGGGCTAAAAGGGAAAGAATTTATAAGTCCCAAAGTTTCTTTTTCCATCAAGTTTTTGAACTTTCTGTTAAGTCCAAAATCTAGCTATTTATAAGATTACCATTCAAGAACAACAACCATGTCTTTAAAAGAAGATACTCAATTTGGACCACAGGAAGTTGAATGACATCAATTGTAATAAGAAAAATAAACAGTGACTTTTTAAGCAGAAAATAAAACTTTTTATTAAAAAAAATCTAGTGAAAATATCAGTTCACAAGGTGACAGAAATAAGACATCCTAAATTCCAGCCCATGATATATTGATTATAGATTTAATGAAGTTCTCTGTATAGCAAAGATAGCTGCATCAGATGGTATGTCTGATTCTTAATATACGTTCAAATTTGTATGTGTGCTAATCTCAAAATTTTATTCATGGAGGTCTCAAAAGTATAAAAGTTGATAAATATTAATATGAAATTACCAGATTCTAAAGACATCTTTTTACCTCTTATTGAGTCTCCCTTTTGGAAGTCCCCAAATCTAATTCATTCAAGAGTCCATTAATATGTATTTGGGAGCTTTAATGGTCTTCAATCTAACAGTTAAGCAGACAGATCACTTAAAACAGTATAGAAAGACATGCATTGTGGTGACTAAGTGCATTTGGCAGTGGACGGCCTGCTTTGACTCCATGTTGTGTCTTTGCTGTCTAACCTCAGGTAACCTTTTTAATTCCCCAGTCCCATAAAGTAATAGGTTCAATTTTAAAACAGGATCTTTCAACTAAATATAAAGAAACTGCTCAATAATGCTTTTTGAAGAGCTGAGTATTCATTTTTGAGTAGGAAAAATGATGTGATGACAACAGAAAA
The DNA here is from genome assembly GCA_004025045.1 of Sigmodon hispidus. Classification (NCBI taxonomy): domain Eukaryota; kingdom Metazoa; phylum Chordata; class Mammalia; order Rodentia; family Cricetidae; genus Sigmodon; species Sigmodon hispidus. The sequence goes on from PVIH01006881.1 coordinate 76,548, forward strand.
GACTCAGGGAATATTATAAATGTGCTTGACTTGGAGCTGTGGAGGTGGCTTAGTGGCTAAGAGCACTTGTTATGTACTCATGAGCACTTGTTATGTACTCATGTACTGACTTTCGACCCCTAGTACCAGTTCAAAAAGCCAGGAAAGAACTGGTAAGATTCTTGTAAACCCAGCTTTGAGGAGTGTGTGTCTAATCAGGGCCAGGAGGGCCACTGAAGATGGTTGACCAGGTGGCCTGGCTGAAAAATAGCAAGTTCTAGGTTCAGTGAGAAAAATCTATTTATCTTTCTTGAGAGAATAAGGCAAATTGAGAGATTAGAACTCCAGATGTCCTCCTACATGCACACTCGGACACAGAGAGAGAGAGAGAGAGAGAGAGAGAGAGAGAGAGAGAGAGAGGGGAAAGAGAGGCAGAGACAGAAACAGACAGAGACAGACAGAGACAGAGAGGCAGAGAGCAGAGAGAAAGACACAGAGAAAGGCAGAGATAGAAAGTGAGAACCAGTTACTGAAGGATTATCGGAGAAATGGAATAATTTCAAACCATAGGCAGAGGACACTGGCAAAGAAATTGATATTGGAATTAATACTTTGCCCTTAGAATAGTATAATTTCCTGAAAAAAATTAATAACTCTAAAATTTGGATTAGCAGTGTCGAGTCTCCAAGTGCTTTGTTTCTTCATAAATTCCTTAATCTGTTTTCCCCAAAAATAACTTCTAAGGGAGAAACTGCCTGTCTGCCTTCCCAGAGCATCATTATGACTGTGGCTCACTCATTTCTAGTTTTGGCTTTTAACCCTAATTTCAATAAAATATTTATACAGCCGTTGGAGTTGCCTGTAGGGCCTCCATTTCCCTGCCATTCTTTTACCTTTAATTCTTAGCCACTTCAGCAGTTAAGCAGTCCCTCTGCTCATGACTCTACTTGGTGAAATGCTGCTTTTCGCATGGTCACCTCTAATGTTGCCTGTATGCAAACTGCAACTTTCCTCCATGAAAAAATACCGGAGTGAACCTGGGAGTCCCATAGTTGTACATTCATTATTTTTAGATTTAGAGCATTGGTGTCAGGCCTACATTTTAAATGCCTTCTAATATTTGCTTTATTTTTGAAACCCAGTCTTGATATTTAGTCAATGCTGGCCTCAATTTTATATCTTCATACCTCAGCCTTGAACACATAATTTTAATAGCTAAACTGTCTTCAGCAAGAAGGTTAACATGATACAAACTATGCTAACAGGGAAAACTGAATTTAATTAAATAAGGTTAAATATGTAAGCAGATGTTAATGTGGAATTTAACTTAGTAATAATCTGTATAAAAATTTAATTTACCTTCAATGTTAATATTTTTGGTTTTATTTTTATTCATCTGTCTAGTTTCCATTCTGGCTATAGCCTTTGCCCCATGCCCTCTCCCAGTTCTTCCTTTCATTCGTCCTCACCCCCACCCCACTTCTGCCCATCTCACATTCTCTCCTCTTCTGTGCCATCCAAAAAAGATCAACTCTTCCATGAATATCAACAAAACATGGCATATCAAATTGTAGTAAAACCAAGCACCTCCTCATGTATTAAGGATGGGCAAGTTGACCCAGTATAAGGAGTAGGGTGTCTCCCAAAAACCAGTAAGCAAGACAGAGATAGACCCTGTTCTCAATGTTAGGAGTCTCACAAGAGGACCAAACTACACAACTGTAAATATATGTTGAGTACCTAGGTCAGCCCATGAAGGCTCCCTGGTGCCTGCTCAGTCTCTGCCAGTCTTTATGAGCACAGGTTAGTTAACTGTGTGAGCCTTCCCATGGTGTCCTTGACCCCTCTGGATTTTACATTCCTTTCTCTTCCTTCTCCACAGGATTCCCAAACTCTGTCTAATGTTTGGCTGTGAGTCTCTGCATTTTCTTTTATTGATGGTGCCTCTCTGATGACAATTGAGCCAGTCACCAATCTGGCTATAGGAAATGGCCACTTCAAGGTACTTATTTGCTATTGCTCGGAGTCCAAGCTGGATTCCTCCCTGTAGACTTCTGGGAGATTTTCCTGTGCCAGGATTCCTTTTGACCTGAAATGACCACTCAGCATTCTCCCCTCTGTGCCTACTCCCAACCTGACTGATTATGTTCCCATCCTCATCCACCTTCAGTCAACCCACAGAATCTATTATATTCCCCCTTCCCAGTGACATCTGGGTGCCCCCTCCATGAAACATCCTTGTTACCTAGTCCTTTCTTGGTCTGAAGACTGTAGCATAGTTATCCTTTATTTTATTAATATCTACTTATGAGTGAGTACATGCCATGTTTGTCTTTCTCAGTCTGGGTTAACTCATTCAGGATGATTTTTTTTCTAGTTACGTTCATATTTTCAATTTCCTGGTGTCTTTATTTTTAATAGTTGAGTAAAGTTCCATTGTGTAAATGTACTACATATTTTTATCTATTTCTCAGTTGAGGGACATATAGGTTGTTTCCAGATTCTGGCTATTATAAATAAAGCTGCTATGAACATAGTTGAACAAGTGTCCTTGTGTTATATGATTAAGCATCCTTTGGGTATATGTCCAAGAGAAGTATAGCTGGGTCTTGTAGTAGGTTGATTCCAGATTTTCTGAGAATCTGCCATACTAGCCTTCAAAGTGACTATTCAAGTTTGCACTCCCACCAGCAATCGAGGAATGTACCCCTTGCTCCACATCCTCTCCACCATGACCTGCAACTTATATTTTTGATCTAGCTATTCTAACAGGTGAAGTATGAAGTCTCCGAATCATTTGGATTTGCATTTACCTAATGGCTAAGAAATGTTGAAAATTTTCCTCTTATTGCTGTCTAACATTTCTTTCAAGTCTATCTCATATTCATGTCCACTCATTTTGTATTATGATTCACTGAATTTAATCAGAGTTGTCTATGAGATCATGGATTTGTATCTATCTGTTGAACTCTGGTGGACTTAGCAGTGTGTACAAAACTAAAGATAGCAGTATATCCTTCTCTGACTCTATAAGTAGCCAATAGTTCACCAGGAAAAGAGAGAGTTCCATGAGACAATGCCTACGAATGACTGATTATTGACAGGGTCAATCTTGTGCAGTTTCAGTTTAAGAAACCATGGCTACAATGAGTTCATGATGGTAATGGCTATATCACATTTAAAAAGTGGTATTCTGCATTACTTGTCCATGTTTCAGCTCTTACACTTTTCCCATGCTATGTTTTAAAATGTTCCTTGAATCTATGGAAAGTGGTATAAATATAATTTCAAGCTCAACCCTTATCATCATTAATGTTAGCATCATTGACAGCCTTGAGTCTCTGCATTTTCCACCTTTTACTATAGAAATTGAGGCTAAGAGAAGACTTGTCAATTAGTATAAACATACATACTTTGAGAGCAGTTTTACATTATATGAAATTAGTTAAATTACAGTGTAAAGTTGCCAAGTTTGACCTACCTCCTCTTCAGCAATCAATTATTAATCACATTTATAGTATCAAGTATACAGTGCCTCTGAAGATTAAACCTTGAATCCAATCATAGAGTGGTTGATTATTCCTATAATAGTCATGTTCACTATTGCACAAGTGGGCACATCTCACCTAGTGGGTTGTTTTTAATGATTCATAAGGTTTACAGTTCGGTAAGTCCAATAATGGATTTCCTACCCCCCAAAGCTTTCATAGCAACTTGTAGCACTTTGAAACTTAGACATCAGGGAAGAAGCCTTCAGTCATTCTCAGATTGCTTTCTCAATATCTTACAATCGAGGTGTATAGAGTTTTTAGCAATGTCTCCTTATTCTCTAGCTCCCAGAAACAACCATTATTCTCAGAGAATGTTCTATACTGTTTTGGAGAGAGATTTTCCTGCCCAATGACTTCTACAGAGGCATTCCATACCTGGCACATATATGATACTTTTGGTAGAGTATTAAATACAAAATTCTAGAGCAATTTTCTGTATATTGAAAGCTAAGCTGGTATTATTATGGAATAATATAATATATAATACATATACACAAGTATTTTTACTAATACATGTTGCAGTGACAAAATATTTGCTTAAGAATAGACTAAGTGTCTGCCTTTTACTTCTAAGCCAATCCCCTAAGTCATTACTAGAAAATACAAGTTGTATACACATTTAAATTGTATAACATGATATTTTGGGATATACATGATGTAAAATTATCACCATGATCAATTTACTGATTATGTTCATCAACTTGCCTAAATGCCTTTCTGTTTTGAGTCTATGTGTTGAGGACATAAAATCTACTCATTCAGAAAATTCTAAGCATAGAACATATTGTTATGAACTGAAGTCACCATATGATATACGTGAAATATTAGAATATCTTCATTTTGCATGACTCAGCTTTTGCATCCTTTCTCCAATACTTTCTGATTTCTATCACCTTCAGTTTCTGAAAACCATTATTATCCTCTCTGTCTCTAAGAATTCATCTCTGAAAATTTAGACTATTCATGCAATGAGATTGTGCAATATTTGTCTTTCTGTGTCTGGCTTATTTCACTTGGCACAATTTCTCTAGGTACATCTTAATTATCACAAATGGCATAATTTCCTTATTCCTGAAGCATGGATAAATATCATTCTATCTATCTATCTATTTATCTATCTATCTACATGACATTTTTTTCTTATTTATGCATCAAAAGACACAGGTTGAGTCCATACCACCTACTGTGAATATGAGTGTGTGGATATTGTATCCATTTACCAATTTTATTTTATATTGCTGTATACCATACTAAGTTTAATCTCTGGATCACATAGTAGTTTTACTTTTAATTTTTAGGACACTTCACTATTACTGTAACAATTACATTTCCAGCTATGAGGCACTATCTTAATACATGTTCACATTACATTTCCCTTGTGACTAGATATGTATTTACACTATTTAATGAATTTTATATCTTCTACCTAAAAATACCTATTCAGAACCTTTGCCCCTACTATATTCAGAGTATTTGTTGTTGTGCTATAGAGTTGTTTGTATTCTTCATTCATTGTAGGAAATTACCTCTTACTAAATATGTAGTTTAAAACTGTGTTGAATTTTTATGTCATGTAAATGGTCTTTTCTCTTTTGCTTTTTTTACTGTGTGAAAGTTTCTACCTTATATATTTATTTTTGCTTTTCTTGGATGAGTCTTTGATGTCATATCTATAATCTTATTACAAAAGCCACAAAAAAAACTTAGCAAGTTTTCTTCTTGTAGTTTTACAGATTCAGATTGGATCTTAGTTTTGCTATAGGTTGGATTTGAACCATCCCCCAAATCCAAACATTTTGAAAGAAAATAGCTTTTTTTCTTTGTTACCAGACAGGGGCACTATGGTAAGATATTTGTAGGTAAAATTTATACTCCACCAAGTTAAAAAAATCTAAAAGAAATGGTAATTTTATTGATAAATACCACCTACCAAGGTGAAATCAAAATTAAATAAACAATTTAAAAAGAGATGAAAATAGTTGAGCTAATGTTTTTGGGGTGTGAATGTGCATCTTTAGGGTATATGCCCAATAGTGGTATTGGGCAACCTTGGGGAAATTGATCCCCAGTTTTCTGAGGAACCACCATACTGCATTCCAGTATGGGTAAACAAGTTGCTCATAGCAAAATTATTTGTAATAGCAAGAACCTGGAAACAACCTAGATGCCCCTCATCTGAGGAATGGATTAACAAACTGTGGTACATCTACACAATGGAGTACTATGCAGCAGTAAGAAAAGATGATATCCTAAAATTTGCAGGCAAATGGATGGATTTGGAGAATACCCTCCTGAGTGAGGTATCACAAACCTAGAAGGATAAGTAGGGGATGTACTCACTCATTAGTGGACTTTAAGCAAAAGCATTCTTATTTCATTGAAAGAGAATGGATGAATAAAATGATTTAAAACACACACACAGAGCTGAAAACCAATAGAAGCAGTAGTTAAAAGGTAGTCATATTGTTAGTGTAGAATCCTACCACAATTTAAAAAAATAACACCAACTGTCTGTCCTCAAATTATTTCATAGAATAGAAGGAACATTGCTTTTTTACTTTTTAAACAATGCCACAGTTACTATGATAACTAAACCACATAAAGACTCAATAAAGAAAGAGAACTATAAATCAATTTCCCTTATGAACATAGATTGAAAAAAATACTCATCATAATACTTGCAAACCAAAGCCAAGAACACATCAACAAATCATCTACCATTACTAGGTAGGCTTCATCCCAGAGATGCAGGGATAGTTCAACATATGAAAATCAATAAATGTAATGAACCATATAAATGCACTGAAGAAAAAGCCACATGATCATTTCAATGGATGAAAAAAAAAATAAAAAGCCTTCAACAAAATCCAACACCTCTTCATAATAAAAGTGTTAATAAGAACAGGGGTATAAAGGATATACCTCAAAATAATAGAGGTTGTTTACACAAGATGACAGCCAACATAAGCCTCAACTGAGAAAAATTCAAAGCTTTTCTACTAAAATCAGGAACAAAGCAAAGTCAACCATTATCTCCAAACCTTTTCATTATAGATTTGAAGTCTTAGCTAGAGTAACAATAATGTGATAAAAACTGAAACAGAAGAAGTCAAGTATTATTATTTGCAGATAGTGTGACTATATGCTTAAGTGACCCCTAAAATTCCACCAGGAAACTCCTATAGCTGATAAACACCTTCATCAAAGTAGCAGAATGCAAAATGAATAAACACAAATTAGTAGCTTTTCTATTGACAAATGTCAAAGGAACTGAAAAAAAATCAGGGAAACAATACCTTTCACAATAGTTTTCAAAAATTTAGGGAGTAACTATTAAAATAAGTGAAAGATATATAGGATGAAAATTTTAAGATATTAAGAAAAAATTAATTAAGATTTCAGAAAATGGAAAGAACTTTCATGCTCTTGTATCAATAGAATTAATAAAATAAAATTGGTCATATTCCCAAAATGAAATGCAATGCAATCCTTATCAAAATTTCAATGAAATTCTTCACAGATTTTGAAAGGGCAATTTTCAGATTTATGTTGAAACAAACCATGAAACTAAAATAGCAGAATCAGTTCTGAATAATAAAATAATTGAAACAGGTATTGTTGGTTTTTTGCATGTGATAAGAAACACACCACCAGATACCACTCTAGAGTTTATTAAACCAGAAAGCAGGAAGTGGAGAGAAAGCAGAAGAGAAAGAATGACCTCCTTATGGGTGTTTTCTTTTAAGAGGGTGGGTGGGCCCATGGGTGGGCCCATAGCTACATAGCCACACCTGGGGGAATGACCTTTGTTTGGAACTCTACAGACAGCAGTTCTGCTACTGTCCCAGCTAAATATCAGCATCATACTTGGTGTCATGCTGGGTCCACTGCTGAGCATGTTGGGAGCACTTACAGGTATCACTATTCCCTAGTTCTAGAGTAAAAAGAGCAGCAAGGTATTGGCAAAAAACATACATATCCATCAATGAAATAAAACTGAAGATCCAGACATAAATCCATACATGTATGGACACCTGATTTTTAATAAAGAATCCAGACATATACACTGGGAAAGGGTGGCATCTTTAACAATTGATGCTGAATGGCTACATGTAGAAGAACGGAAATAGATCCATACTTAACACCCTGCACACAACTCAACTCCAACATAATGCTACAAATAATGAATCTATAGAGGAAAAAGTTGGGACTAGTCTTGAACTCACTGGCACAGGAAAAGACATTCTGAACAGAACTCAGTAGAACAGAAACTAAGAACAACAGTTAATAAATGGGATCTCACAAAACCGAAAATCTTCTGTATAGCAAAGGACACCATCAATTGGACAAAATGACTACAAAATGGGAAAAAAGATTTTATCAACTATACATCTAATAGAGGACCAATATCTAAAATACATAAATAAGTTTAAAAAAAAACCTTGACCTAAAGAAAGCAACTCAATTAAAAATGGGCTACAAACCTAAACAGAATATTCTCAAAAGAGGAAACCCAAATGTCTGAGAAGCACTTAAAGAAATGTTCTCCCTACTTTGCCATTGGAGATATGCAAATTAAATTATTTTAAGATTTTTATCTTATATAATCAGAATGACTAAGATCTATAACACAAGTGACAGTTCATGCCGGTGAGGATGTGGAGCAAGGGGAAATTCCTCCATTGCTGATGGGAGTGCAAACTTGTACAGCCACTATGTAAATCAGTGTTTCAGTTTCTCAGAAGTTGAGAAACCTCAAGATCCAACTAAACCACTTATGGGAATCTACCCAAAGAATACTTCATTTTACTACAGAGTGACTTGTTCAACCTTGTTCATTACTGCTTTATTTATAATAGTCAGAAACTGGAAGCAACTTAAATGTCTCCCAATGAATAGATGGATAAAGAAAATGTGGTACTTTATACAGTAGAATATTATTCAGTTTTTAATAAAAAGTAAATTTATGAAAGTTGGGATTAAGTTTATAGAGCTAGAAATAAAGATTTTCTTAGTATGGTAACTCAGACACAGAAAGAAAAATATAGTGCCTATTTGCTTAATGTAGATATTAGTTCTTAAGTCTTTGATAAGCAAGTTACAATCTGTATAACCACAGAAAGTTAGGTGTAAAGTAAGGGACTAGCAGGGGAGATGGATCTTCCTATTAAAGGGAAATCATCCTGCTTAGCCTATGACTCAGGCATATTGCTAGCTAGCTCTTTCATCTTAATTCAACCTATTTCCATTATTCTATCCTGCCATGTGGCCCACCACTCACCTGTGTTCCTTTACATGTTGATTCTTGGGTGGTTGGATCTTTTCTCCCTGACTCCACCCTCCTTCTCCTACCTAGGCTCCAATTTGCTGTCTACTGTTACGGTGCCTGCAATGGCCAAAACAGTTCCTTTATTTAAAGAATGATTTTCACAGCATACAGAAAAGTATTTCTACATTGTAGATAGTCATGGATGAACAGGATGGGAACTGGAATGAGAGGATGACGAAGGGAGGGAAAAGGAGAGGAAAAGAGAGATCCAGAGAAGGACAGCTAAAACTAAAAGGGTCATTTGAGGGGTTAAAAGCCTTGATAAGCCATGCTTATGATTATTATCCTCTGTATAGTTATTGTTAACTCTTCGGCATTTTTTTTTTAAATTCTTTTTACTTTTTTTTTTTGATAAATACAAAATAAAGAAAAAAAAAAAGAAAACCTAATAATACCTGATTTTAAAAGAAATGCATGTCTGAAGACAATCTAACAGCAATCTAAATCTCTAAATAATGGAGGAAACAGAGCCCAATGGGACACAGTATTTTATTCATTAGTATGTTAATACTGTGTTACACTTATTATTTTCATGTGCTGAATGCTCCTTATCTCTTTGTGATAAATCCTACATTTTTTGTGGAATATGAACCTTTTAATAGGCTGTTTCATATTACATCTACTAGTAACTTCTTCATATATTTTTGTATTCACATGAAATAGACCTGCTGACTTGAATATCTACTTAAAATCAGAAAATGACTGACTTGTGCTAGTTTGGGAATTAGCTTGCTTATCCTGTTCTTGTTCCCTGGGTTTTAAAGTCAGGTTTGTTTTTTAACATTTGTCTTCCAAGGATATATTTTTCATTATAATCTCACTATTTAGACAAGACTATGTTGAATCTCAGACATTTCCATATTTTGTTTTACCTTTCATTTGTATCTTCTTTTCATTTTGACATTTTAATTTGATTTGATTTTTTGTCTTTTATGAGGTTGCTTAGTTTTTAACCTACTTGTGAACTCTATAATGTTCTTTTTGTAAATATTTATTATTACATGATGCTATTATACAAGATAGTGATGTTATTTTAATCTCAAATTTGTTAAAACTCATCTTACAGCATACATATGACATTTCCTAGAAATATCATGTACTCGAAAAGAATGCTGCTGTTAGCTGGAATGCCTATTATATATAGTAATAGTATTAAATAGTAATAAATCCATGTTATGTAGTGTTCCGATCTCTTGTCATTGATTTTCCTTCTTAAATAACTTATTAATTGCAGAAAGTAAGCTATTGAGGCCTGTAGAGGTATGTCAGTGATTAAGAGGACTTGCTGCTTTGAAGAGGACCTAGTTTCAATTCCAGCTCTAACATGACAGCTCACAATCATCTATACCTTTAGTAACTTCAGTTATAGAAGGGCCAACGCTCTCTTCTGGCCTCCACACTACCAGACATGTGCTTGATGTACATATGTAAAGGGAAAATTCTTACATATGTAAAATTTAAAAAATGAAAGCTACTAAACTCTTTGACTGTTACGTGTATTTTTGTTCTTTTCCTATATGCACTTATATTAACATCTTTTTGTATATTTAGGTTTTATAATATCAGTTACATACATATACATGCTGCTTATATATAATTACTTTCTTTGTTCTTTCTGAAAGTTTTAGCCAGAAATATATGATGTATGGTAGAAGTATAGCCACAATTTTTCATTTTTAGTTACCAGTTGTGTGGCACATCTGTTTCTAACTCATCTTTAAAGTTAATGTTATTCTATTAAAAGCTGTGAGTTTTTAATTTATTTTCTTTTTCTTTCAATTTAGCTAATTGATATCTTTGATGATAAAATTTAATTCATTAACTTTAAAATAGTTATTGATAGAAAGTAAATACTATCCCTGCTTTGTTGATTATTTCTGATAGCTGTTTTCATCTTTCTTCCACACATTTACATGTCTTCCATCTTTGATAACTTATTTTTAGTATTTATTTTTATTCCTTTCTCTTCTTATTTGGCTTTTTTATAATTATGTCTGTGTATTTGAAAAGGTAACCACTTTCTTAGTCTTTTCAGAGTGGCATGAATAGGAGAAATCTTTGACAACTGATTCAGATTCTTAGGGTGTGGCCATGGGGACTATGCATATGTATATTGATCTTATCCTCAGGTACCCGGTGGCAGGCAGGCCTACTTCTTGAATTCATAGAACTTCTATGGTCTTGCTCTGTGGGAGTTATCTTTGCTTTTGAGTGGGTCTAGAAACTGGGTATATAACATCTGGCTTGGCTTTTAAATGTTCAGAAACCAGTCTGTAACCAAAGTTATAAAACAAGTCAGGTGCTAGGGTCCATGACACAGTTAGATGTTGACCAATAGTATTTGGATTGACCTAGGCCCCTGACCTATGTATTTCAGGGTCTTAACAGCTCAAGTAATGTCAGGAATGGGTTCCATTTTATGGAGTGTGCCTTCAGGCAAATCAGATATGGATTGGTTACTCCCATTAATGAGTGCTACTATTGTACTAGTACATTTTGAAAAAAAAGTTATCATTATAGATTGAAGAGTTTGTATCTGGGCTTGTGTTTACTTTTCTTCTTTGGTAACATGCAAAGTACCTTCCAGTATCATGAACACTAGTTAGTAGGTTTGAAGGTTCTAGGCAGGCATCAACTCAACTTCTCCATGTTTAATGAGATAGCTATGTTATACTTTCTTCAGAAATAAGGCCTTACTTTCATTTGTGGAGAGCAACCAATAGCATGAGAAATAATGTGGGTTTTTTGTGGTTTTTCATGGGGGCCCGCTGGCCAAAACTCAATTAGATGCAACTCATTTCCAATACTGGAAGCTTTGTTTAGTGACGAGAGATTTCCAGTTGGGGCTCTGTCTTCCTCATTACTTGGCAATTTAGATAATGACTTTTCTTTATGTACCCTACATGGAAGGAAAGGAGTCAATTTTCCATTACTGTAACAAAGCCCTATTGCTCTGTTCCAGGTGGCAAAAATAGCATATCATGGCTGTGACTATATGGTACAGTCAGCTGCACACAACACACTGGTCAAGAAATGAAAGAAATGGGGAAAGAGATTAATGGTCTACTATCCATTTCCTTCAAGGGCATACTATCTGTGACCTAGGCCCTCCCCTTAGGTCTTGCTTCTTGTAAGTTCTACTTTCAGTAACATCTCATTGTAGACTAAGCTCTTAGATATGTTTCAGGAAACTGCAGGTTCAAATTATGGCATGGAAGTATTTTTTGTTGGAGTATACTAAAAATGTTTGAAGAATGAGTGATACATGTTATAAGACATTGTCATTTAAACCCTGGACTATGTTCCTTTCTGTATTCCACAGGTATATAATCTCTCACTTGGATTCTCTCACTCCTTAATTTTTTCATAGATAGTCTTTCAAAGTAATATTTCTGTAACAAGTATATATTGAAACTTGTTCTAACATCTTATTGATGCAACCCCTACCTCTGCTATGGCTGTTTTATTCACATTTTCTTTTCTATACCTCTAAAAATATTAGCAAAATAAAAACAATAACTTGTGGTATATGTTTACTTCACAATGCCTTTAATTGGTTTCTTTCAGCATTTTAAGTTAATCTTATGGTTACAAGTATTTTTTTCTACAAATATGTGTGTGAACCACATGCATGTCTAGTGGAAGCCAAAGCCCGAGGAACTGGAGTTACAGATGATTGTAAGCTGATATATGGGTGCTGAGAATTAATTACATGGCCTCTGCAAGAGCAGCTTATGTTCTTAGAAGCTGAGCCATTTCCCCAGTCCATGCACTTACTTTTAACACCAATATTTATTGGGATTTTGGAGTATTGTATACATTTTATTTATATACATATTTGAGTATGTAGCTAAGTTATATATATATTGAATGTATATGTGTGTGTTCATATGTATCAAGCAGTAGTCTGATAAATCTAGAAATACAGATGTGAGTTCAGTGACATCTATATGTATAAGTGGTCTAGTCAAACTTACATTGCATTGTAAGACTGTCTTGTCAGTAGATGCATCAAGCTTTCTAATTTGAGGAATTCTACATTTGTTTCACTGAGGTATATATGAATATATTCAAAAGCAAATGAATTTTGGCCACAGACATTAGGACTTTATATCCCTCATAGACAGATTTTAAAAAAAATGAGTTTAGTGGGTAATGAACCAATATCTCAACACTCTACCTTCTAATTTTATCAGTATTTTTATAAGCCATGTGAAACTTTGCAATGATGCCTCAATTAACACAGTCTTTGGAACAAAGCACCTTTATAATCCAGTTGGCCGCACTGGCAATAGCTCTTAAACATAAAAGCATGTTACCAATGTGTCATCTGATCAGTGACAAAGTTCCAATTAAGCAAGCACCAGGGCACATAACTACTGTTGGTATGCACAGTCAACGGGACCAGTTTCAGAATACCCATGGAGGACGTGAGTTTCTTCTCCCCTCTTGACTATTTTTTAATCTCTGTTTTATGTCTAACAGCTATACTCTCCCACTGGAGTTTCTGATGCTACTTCAGCTACATTTCTAACACTATGAAAAAAATTAAATGTGCTTCTGTGGCTAGCTAATCATATTTGTGGCTTGCCTGACTGACCAAAGTTTATTCTGAAGCACACACACATACTTGTCAGTACACACTACAGCTGTTCCTCATACTGGGACTAGGACGTGAATGTTGTAGCACTGGTACTGAGAAGGATTTTATATAATTTGCCTCATAAGAGATGCATTGTTAAATAACCACAACTGTCAAGCATTCTTTATTGTAAGAGGGGGAGGTGACTTCTAAGGACCTTTCCAGACCTAAGTTGCCTGAATAAAATACTGAATTCAAAATTGGAAGTCAGAAGAAAAGGATTCTCTGTATTTCTCTCTCTCTCTCTCTCTCTCTCTCTCTCTCTCTCTCTCTCTCTCTCTCTCAAAAGAATGAAAGATATAAATGATAGCTGATTTACTTTATGGTCTGATTAAAAAAATGATGATAACATATTATTATTAGTGGGATTGCTAGTAATCCCTTTGGAAAGGAATATATGGAGAATTGCAAAACAGATTAATGAACAAGACTTCTGTAATTTCCCAGATCTTGACAGACATTCCAGGTTCTGAAGGCATGATTCACTAGTCTTGTGCTCTGCATTCATAGGCATACATATCAAAAAGTAACTCCATTAAATTTCGTCTTGAACTTTCTGTGATGACTTTAATTGTCTATTACCTCAGTTTGTGTATATGCTGAGAGGAGAAATGCAGCATTAAGCTGCTGAAAAGAAAAAAAAAAGGAATCTTTGGCATCATACATTGTCAACCCAGCTTCCTGCCATTTGGAATCACCAGCCCCAGGCATTTGGGGATGGAAGAAAGAATTCAGCACAGAGAATTTTGTAGTTCTGGATTCTGCCCTACTGGTAGAGCAACCCTGGGCATTTTGCCTATGACTCTTTGGGGGAGAATTTATGAGGGATTTTTTTCCAAACTTAGGATTTTGCTACTGTGATCTTGAGGGACTTAATTTCATGTTCACTGGTGCCAATAATATGTAAAGATGTTTTCTTTGCTGTTATTCTATAATCTCAGATTGATGAGAACATTAGAGGACATGTTACCTATGAACCTGGCTCAGCTGCCCTCAATCTGGCCTTAAGTAATATCTAGCTTCTGTTTGGCGTTTGCCACTGGTGTAGAAACACACTTCCTTACAAGATAGCTGACAACTGAATTCTCACTGTTTCATGAGTAATTGCATACAGCTGAGATTTCTATTAACTTAATTGCCCCCCTTTAAATCTGAAAGCTAAACATGAATTCTTGCAGTCCCTGAGAGCCCTGGACACATTTGAAGAGAGCTGGTACAGGTCTTTCTTAAAACTTTCTCAAATTCTTTTCTCAGAGGAGGAACATGAGGCACATAGTTGGTTTAGAGAAGTGATAATTATTGGTATGTAACGTGACTTCCAGGTGGTCATATTATTCTTATTAGTGTTGCTAGTGCCAATGGAGTGAAAATTAGGTGGTAGAAAAGCAGTAAAACCTTAACGTCCTCATAGTTACAGTGGACCACTGAATCAGCCTACTTTCTCAATAATAACATGAACAAAATGCATTGCTAGCAGCTGTTTTGAAGTAGGAAAGCTCAGTTTCATAGGGACCATTTTCATTTCTCCTCTGGCTTCTTTTGCTGCCAATTCTCTAAAAGTTTTGCTACACAGTCAGTAATGACTTGGGAGAGACATGAGAGATGAATTGTTAGCATTTCTAAGGATAATCATGGAGATACATAGAGAACCATATACTTTGAGCCCATGGGATCATTTTCCAGTTGGGAAAATCTCCACACTGAACACTTGCAATGTGGGAAGGGGCAACTAAACATGTTACATTTCATCACTCAGAAACATAGAACGGCAAAGTGAGGATGAGAAATAAAATGCAGATTTGAAACATTAGGGTTTGGTTTTCAAAACAAAGTGGTATGAATAAATTAAAAAAAATAATAATAAATGCCAGGTGAAGGTGATACACACCTTTTATCTCAGCACTCCAGAAACAGAAGCAGGTGGATCTCTGAGTTCTGGGGCCAGCCTGGTCTACAGAGTGAGTTCCTAGACAGCCAGAGCTACATAGAAAAACCCTTCTGAAAAAAAAGAAAACACAGACACAACAAACTAAAAGTACAAAGAATAGCTATAGTCCCACAGACCTGGAAGACTGGTTGCAAACAGATGATCATGATGTTCAGATCAAACTGAAGTCACTGAATGAGCTACTACTACAGCTTCCAGAAGTGTGTACAGCCTGGGAGATTTTTAGAAAAAAAAATGCAGTGGGTAGGGATGATTCTAGAATGAGGAATAACTGTTTTGAGAATTCCGCACTTGGATTAGGAAAAAACCTAGAGAGAAAGAAGAATGAATGACTCACATAGCAATAGAAAATTAGAGCTGGTATAAGGTGGACATTTAAGTAGAAACCAGGTTCCCTTATAAAGTGAAAATAGTCTAAGTGCACTGAGTATCTCAGGGAATACTGCTCAAGCAGGGCTGGATGCACTGCTCAAGAAGCTACTGGACACAGCAACTCTCTGGTCCCTAAGACAGAGGAGGCAAAAGGAAAAAAAAAAGAAATAGGAGAAGGAGAGGGAGAAGAAAAAGAAGGAAGATAAAAGAAAGGAAAAAACCTCAGAAGATAGAAGCCTGAGATTTGCTTTAAATTTCAACCAAATATTGATATAGTGGAACAACTCTTTGCTAGAGGCCCCAGCGCTATGTGAGCCTTTTATAACAGTTTTATAACTTTAATCAGATTATTTTCTTCTTTTGTCTTTTAAAAAAGTCAAAGCCTATCCTTAGATTAAATTAATTCAATAAGTTAATTAAGGAGTGCTAGGCCCTCATTGGGACAGGTTTCCTATCCTTTCAAAGGTTCTAGGACCATTACAGAAGAAGAATTGAAAAAAAACACCCATAAAAACCATGGTGAGGCAGGTATGCAGCAGAAAGCTGTCTTCTGGACATGGAAGAACTGGTACTTGCATGAACTCACTACTGTTGTGGTTGTCCACACAAGACTGTGACATGATTGGGTCCAGGAGGACCCACCCATCCCAGAGGAACTATTGACAATTAAAGCTCTTTGGATGAAGAGATGTCATTTTTTTTTTCTTAATTTGTGTATCAACACAAAGTTAAGCTCATTGCATAGAATAGCCTCTAACCTAGGTTCAGGCACAATAGGCCACACACACACAAAATAGAAGACAAAAGAATGTATGTCGGTGAGAGGAGAAGGATGAGAAAGGTAAATGATGTATGTGTAACACACACACACACACACACACACACACACACACACACACATTTCAAAGACCAGAACCATGATTTAGGAGGTAAAAACATTTGCCACAGTCTAACAGCCTAACTTTGACCTACATGGTAGAAGGAGAGAACCGACTCCCGAAATTTGCCTCATGCATGCTATGACATACATACATATGAAAATAAGTAGATGTAACTATATATTATGTTTCTTTTCTTATGTGGAATGTAGATTTAAATATATAAATATAATGTTACGAGAAAGAGGACTATGAGAAAGGAGGAAGATATTAAAAGGAAGGGAAGGAATGGTAATAAGAGAAGGTAATGAAATACATGAGTCATGGAGTCAATGGGCTAATTGGAAGAAAGAGGAGGGTTAGCATAAAAGGAGCTGGGGGAGAAAAATGAAGAACAGATGAGATCTCTTAAGACAGTCTAAGGCAGACATAGGCTTCCTTAAATGTACCTAAGTAGCATTAGCTGTGTATAAAATTGTCAGTGATATGTGGGAGATTGGGTTTTAATATGTGTGTCATCCAGCATTTTTTATCTCATAAAATCATGGGGAAAACCACCAAGCCTTGAAGATCAATAGCAAAGTTACTTTATTAGTAAAATATTATGCCCAAGGTCTGAGAAATAGCTTAGTTGGCGAAGTACCTGCTGAGCAAACATGAAGCCCTGAGATCAGATGCCTAGAACCTGCACATCATAATGAATGCTTTACCACCTTGCTGTCTAACAGTTTCCTTCAAATTGTAGCTTTCCCTCTGAGAAAAGGGAGGTTTGGTGAACTGAGAAAATAAACAAATTGCAGATGTCTTGGAGAGCTAAACTTTCCAAGACTCAAAAGAACCCCCTTTCCTGGATTATAGAAGCAAAAAACAACTACTGGGCAAAGTCACAGACAAGTCTATTGCCAGGAGTTTCTCAGACCTGGAGAGCTGCCTGTAAGTCATGAAAACAACTAAAGTGTTACACCTTCTGTACGTCACTCCTTGTGCTGTTTGGGTGACTTTTCAGTGATGCAGTTGATTTGAGTTGTATCTCCCCCTGTAAATATCCTCTCACCTACACTGCTGCTAGTAAACCCAATAAACTTATCAGTTCCACTGGACATTGGTAAAACTGTTACCTTGGTCTGTTGCGGGTTCCCATTCTGGGGTGAATAAAATTGTATGTATTGCATTTACCCCTGAAAAGTTTCTTACATAACAATGCCCAACACTAGGAGGTAACTTGGTCTTCCACGCTCACTGACCAGCTAGCATATCATATTTGATGACCCACAGATTCACAGAGAGATTATGTCTATGATTGCTCTGTGGAGAGCAGGCTAAGAAAGATACTTCCATACATCTTTGGCTACCACATACATTTTCACAGATTCCCTCACACAACACCATGCATACATGCACACACACACTACCACAAAAATACTCTAGACACACATACCACAACATTATACCACACCTGCCACTACACAAAGTCATTGTAAGGCACAATATACCAGATATTATAAGGCATAGTTTTGTGAATGTGCTCTACATCTTAGCAAAGCTTTGCTAGTCCTGTTTCTTAAGTCAAGGCTATGTTCTCACATTCATTTTTACATTGACCAAAATCCTACATATATTCCAAAATAAAACTCAACTTTCCTGTATGAAATTTCCTTTATCACCTCTCTTTCCACTCTTTGCATCCTCCTGGGTATTACATCCCTACATTCTATTAACTGCTTCACTCAACACATAGAAAAGTGTTTTCTGTTAAAAAAGATAGCTTTTCTCACCTATTAATGGTATCTGCTTCAAAAGTAGGTTCTGAACCTCTGTTTCTTCATTTGTAGAATGTCAAGGATTGTGCCATCCAATGAGAGTCTGTGAGAGACCGTTTGGGATAATTCCCACTTGGCCTCTCACAAAACACATGGTGCTAAGGAAGAGTGCTATTGGTTATTAAGTCCATCAGTGTTTTCTTTGACCTAGAGGAAAGGAATTGAAGCATTTCTATGAGGGGGAGCTACCGTTACATTCTTTTCTTTGACACAAGTTCAATATCAGTAAATACTGAAAAGATAAAGTAGAAATCAGATAAGGAAAGAACTGTAAGAATTTTTTCCATGAGTAGCCTTATAGCAGTGGTTCTCAACCTTCCTAATGCTGTGATCCTTTAATACACATCCTCATATTGTGCTGTCTTCCAACCATAAGATTATTTCATTTGCTACTGTTATGAATCATAATGTAAATACTTGATAGGCAAGATATTAGATACATGATACCCGCCAAAAAAATCATGACCAACAGATTGAGTACCACATTGCCTGGTTGTGTGCTTATATATGTGAGCAACACCCTGCAGATGGTACCAGTGTCTTTTATTTACAGTTGAGAGAACTAAGTCTTAATATTGAGTGAGTCAACCTGACTTGTTCCTTTAACTGAAAGGGACTAAGACCCCAAGAAGGTTCTTCATTTTACTGGAAAACTTAAGACCTTCCTATTTAGTGTTCTGGCATAAACAGACATAATCTCTACCTGTGAGAAAATCCCAATGCTTCATTTAGACATGAAATGAAGGGTAACACAGCTCGCTCCACTTCAGAGAAGTCAAAGAGAATCTAGGGCTTCCGTGTTTCTACAGGAAGCAGTGTAACGTGGCCTTGCCTGATCTCAGGTAACCTTTAATGGTATAGTTGCTTGGACACACGAGCTTCATAGCTTCATTCCATGTGAGAGTTTGTTCCTCATTCAATCTCAAATGCTATGTCTGTCTAGGCTAAACTCCTCCTTAGGATGGTTCCTTCCTTCTAAGATTTGTCCCTGCTTGTCTAAAAACAGACTCAGGGCTCATTCTCTGCCTCCCCTCCCTGGATTTTGCAATCAATCATCCTTGGGTCTTTTGAAAAGTCATACTTCCTCCTGGGGTTGGCCCTAAAGTTCATCAAAGTCTGTTTCATCTGACAGAGCAGTTTTAGAGTCACCTGAGTTTTTGACTAAGACTTATACATTCAAGAACATCATTGAAGTAAGTCCTAGCAGATCACAGAGATGGGAAGCTTGGTATAGGAAAACCCATGAAATTCTGGATGATGACCATTATAAACACACTTCACCCACCTTCCTTTTCTACATGCCAAATTGCCCAAAATTCATTCTGAATGTATTTCACTTTGGAGTCACACATGTAATAAAAGGAAAATTTGGCACTAGCCATTTATTCCCCAGGGCATGGCAGAGTTTTTACACAACCTATACTTTACCATTCAAAATGCATTGCACAAATATAGCCATTTTAGGAGAGGGATGATTTCTTCACCTTGGCTGAGTTCATGACAAGAGAATAGACTCCTGGCTTCATGCTAGCCTCACAGTGGCCTTCCTTCCTCTATGGTTTAATAGAAATATATCTAGAAGCTTTCAGCAACAGCTCATCATTAGTTTCTCTACTTCTCATCACTAGTTTAGAAGGAAAAAAGTAACAATCTAAATTATAATTCAGACAAATTTATAGATTTAGTTACAACCACTCTATCCTAATAATGCAAGCCAAAAGGAAAGCAAAACAAACCCTAAAAATGTATAGTAATAAAAACAAGTCTGAAAAAAAGCATGTGAAACAGAATCATCAAGCATGGTTCTTCCCACTTTTCCAACATCTTCAATAACAGAGATAAACATAAAAGAATCATCAGGACTAACCAGACCATTATTCTTTAGTAAAAAAAAATAAGCTTGTATTGAATTTTCATCTCTGTGCCCTAAAGCAGTGTGAAAACTAAGATGTGTTGCCACATTCCATGTAACTACAAAAAATTTATGATTTTTCACTACTTGAGAAGCATAAGTTAAAAGCTGGTCATCTAATCCTTGTGAATCTGTCAAATTCCTGATGGTCATCTATCCATATGGGAACACTGAATACATGAATAGACATCATAGAAAATAGTTGAGCTGCTTTTCTTGGAGTGTTTTTAAACTGACTACACAGAGATGCATACAGGAAGTATGGTGAGGGATCAAAATTGTATGAGGTGAGTTAGGGTTAGGGTTAGAGCAGAGATAAGTGAGAAGATATTACCTAGTGAGTGGGGGATGATCACATGTCCCAGGAAGCCTTTATTGAAGAGTGGATAGGTCAAATTCACTTAGAGCCAAGCAAGCATAATCATCAGAAGGGTTGAAGGTCAGTCATATTCAATAGTCAGCCTTCCCCCAACAGAACAAATAAAAAGATCTTTTCAATTTTTTAACATCAATGAAATGATGTTTCAGAAGCATCATGACTTTTTAGCAGAAAAGGCTTGCAGACTCCCTGGGACTTCATGTGTGTGCTATGTTGTGGTAGAGAGATGCTGGGGTAAATCTGAGGGATTTTGGGTTTTTTTTTTCCTAGCACAGATCTGTGGTGCTGGCAATGTTTTGTTTTACTGGTTCTCTGTTGCTCTGTTAGTCTTGCTGTAGGACCCACAGAGAGCTCATGATTCTAAGAATAGAAGAATGAACACAGGAATAGGAAGTGTGATCCTGGGTAACTGCTTTTAGTTGTCTACGTTTCAATTTCCCACTTACAAAATGAACAAGCTTGAATGAGTTTCCCAAAGCCTCTTTTCAGGGTGACATTTAACAAATCTAAACATTCTATGTTAGGTTATTTCTAGTAAAACTATCCTTCTAGACAAAAAAATAAAGCAGACCTCTTACAGGCACCTAACTGAATATTGGATATTATTCAGTTCAATTGGTTTTGACTGGAATTTAGCATCTTTTGCACAAACAATGACTCAGAAAATTAATTAACCTTTGCTTTAATTAAGTAGTAATCCTATTTAATACCAATTAAAATACCACACCTGAGTCAATCTGCTATAGCAAAGTGTAGTTGGTACTGGAAACAGCCCCATTTTCTGTGTGAAGCTGAGTAGGTGACTGTGGCACTGGGGCTTCTGATTTCTAGATAGGCATTCAGGTCTTGAAAACACAGTAAGAAAATTCCCAGAGGCCCTGGACACAGCTTTCCCTGGCAAGATCTTGCATACCTTAGCTTTCTTCATTAGATGATTTTTCCAGTCTTGTTATTAATATTAAAAGTATAGAGAGAAGTTGAAGAGAAGCTCTGAGGGTTCCAGATGTACTTCCAACAGCCATTTTATCCAGTGCCCCAAAACTTCCAGTTAATCCTGCTCAGAAGACAGTTCTTGATTTCTGAATTTTAGTACAATATCACCCATAGGACTCCTGATTACCTGAGACAGGGCATTAAAAGATTAAATAAAAATGTTTCTCCTGCTGCACTAGATTCAGTCTTTGATTTTGAACTTAACTTTTGTTCAAAATTACTGTGTCAGTGATCATGGCCATGTAAAATTTTAGTTTTATGTATAACTGCTTAATATCTGAGTCCATAATGTTTTGTTGTCTTGAACTAACAAATCCATTTAATATAGGTTGTTCATTTGGTGTGCATATAAAGAGAGGTACATCATGCGCAAATGCATGTGGAAACCGGAGTATAACCTTAGGTGTCATTCTTCAGGATGTGCACATTGTGTTTCATTATACAGGGTCTCACATAGGCATAGTGGTGACCAGTTAGGCTAGGCTGGATAACTAGAATGCTCTGATGATCTGCCTGTATGTACACTGTTACAAGTATACACTACCACCCAGCTTTGGATGTCTGTGCGAAATGAATTCAATTCTTCATGCTTCAAAGCAAGCATGTTACCAACCATCCAACTGACCAACAGCAGCAGGATTCAGCTACTCCATAGTCCTACATAGTGTTTATGCTTTAGAGTCCGGTCATGTGCTGAACCTTTCCATCTTCTACATGTACAAATGTTAAAATCCTGACTCTGGAAACTACAGTATTAGAAGATGAGTCTTTCTAAAAGTCACTAGATCATGAAAGCAGATATTACAGAAGTTGAATTAGTGATGTTATGAAATGGTACCAAGTGAGCTTTCTCTGTCTTTTTGAACCAAGTGGATGATGCACTAGGAGAAGATGTCATCTCTGTAGCCAGAAATGAGTTCTCACCGAACACTAAATCTTTCAGTAATCTCTTCATAGTCATTCAATTTTCCAAATTTATGAGAAAGAAACTTGTGTGTAAGCTTCTCAGTCTGTAGCATCTTGTAACAATCTGAATATAGATAATTTTCACTGTAACAAACTATTCTTGAGATAGTCAATTGTTTGACTTCAATACTGTATAACGTACACATGAATTTAACCATCATGTAGTATTCTGCTCAAAAATGCAATGTATATGTTTTATGCACCAGTGGAAAAGCAAATTTTACTTTTGAAAAGAGTTCTTAAGATTATCCATCCTCTTAGAAAGTCTAGAAGCCTGGTTGGCCCAGACATCATAGTCTGGCCCTTGC
Organism: Sigmodon hispidus; assembly: GCA_004025045.1. Classification (NCBI taxonomy): domain Eukaryota; kingdom Metazoa; phylum Chordata; class Mammalia; order Rodentia; family Cricetidae; genus Sigmodon; species Sigmodon hispidus. The sequence goes on from PVIH01006881.1 coordinate 99,625, forward strand.
TTTACTTGACTCTAGGCACATGCCTGCTGTTGAGCCCATGCATAGCCTTCAGCTGAGCCAAAAGGGACACTTGAATCATGTGCCTTTTGTTCCTCAACTAAAATCAACTGTGCTGCTTTATAAAGCTGGGTTTTGTCAACTTACAGGTGATTTCTGTCAGATGTGAATATGTGACACAAAGACATTTATATATGCATTCATTCACATACATGTACCCTCATATTGTTTGTCTTTGTTTTTCTTGAGCAGACATCAGGGCTGTTAACCAGGACTTCATCTAGTTCTACATATTTTGTCTCCTTGCCTCACAGTTCCTTCCCCATGAGGAATATCATAATGTGTTTTACTCAGGTTCATACACTGATACAATTCCTCCTCTGATCTGTCTTCTAGGCTATCACTGTTGAAAACACTTGAGCTTTTTCATCATCTTTTAAGATTCCCTTATTGTCATAGATACATCCAGGGGAAGTTGACTGGTAGAGGTGAGGTGGGTAGGCTGAGGGTTAGGATCCCACATTCATGAGGCATGCCATGCCTTCCACACAGGCTCAATCCCAGTTTACACAGGCTACCATGCCCGCACAGTTGAAGTCCTCTTAGCCTCAGGTATTATGTACATTTTGTAATGAGCAACTACTAAGCCTATTGGGTCCCTGTGACATTTTTTCTCAGAGTTCCAGGTATATCAGAATACAAGGAATAATGAGTATTTCCAAAATCACAGCTTGAGTTTCATGTTGAAGCATTTTTCTTTACCAGAGGCCAGTAGAACGCCAAGAGATTTTTATTACAGTTGTATAACTTTCTAAGGCAGCATGCCTAGAATCCTCCATATGTGTCATACTGTGTATTTCTCATATTATAGAGTCTCATATATCATTTGGCCTAAATGACAGGGCATAATGGATTCGGGCTGGACTGGCTGTCAGACTTTTCTTTGCTCCAGGTCCTACTCATGACTTAAGGTGCTCTGTGTCACTTAATATGTAGGCCAGGATATTACTATCAAGTGTATTTCCAGAGTCTAAAGAAGCTCATGAGGTGCATAGCTTTCTTTTATGTAGGATTCACAATAAAAATATCTGTTCCTGTTTTGAAAGATGGTTATGCCTGAGTTTAACCAATCATGAAGGGAGAGCTCCTGCATCTCTGGCTCTGGGAACATGGCAGAAGAGGAGGCAGAAAGATTGTAGAGCTAGAGTGCCAAAAAGTGTGCTTATAAAGAATACTTTCAGTGAAAACTGACCAACCCTTCAGTGCCCTTAAATGTGTAAATGTTTTCTTCTTTCATTAGGGCTGGGCTATTTGGCAGAATTATAGTGTATGAGAGTTATGATACAGTGATGGTGATGGTGACCATTAGTGAAATACTAACCATATTCAGAATGTTCCTAAGTTATTTCATTGTAGCAGGCTTAATGACCAAAATCAAATATCCCTCTATCTTTTGTATAAGAAGCCCTATATCATTAACTTCTAACACTTAGCTGAATCACATATTCTTTCCTTGAGAAATTCCTAATGAGTAGTAAAACCTACAGGCACCTACAGGATGTATTTGATTAAGTGCTACAATAAACAGTGTGTGGCCATTTTGCAGAATTCTCTAGGAAGGAGGAGATATTACTGGGGGTTGAGACTTAAACTGAATCTAAGGGAGAATCAAGATGATAAATAGAGATTACCATGGAAGATAAATGCTAAGGATTAGCCCAGAAATGAAGGGCATGCAATTCAATCCCTCAGAAGGTCAACTTATTCTACCTTACTTGTCATCCACTATCTCATTCTCCCATTGGACTTCTCAGCTGATTGCATACTAGCATGAACCTAGAAATCAAATTTTAACTCTCTGATAAAACACTTGGACCACTGGTTGTATATAGTGTGATTCAAATGGAGAATTTAGGAGCATTTAAGAAAGTATTTAGACAGTCAACCATAAAACCAAACATATAAGCATTTGGTCCTTCCAACCTATTTCAGCTCCTCAGTAAGTATAAAGGACTTCTGAAATCATTTACTCTTTAGACTAAAGTTTAGACTCATATATGGCCTGAGCCTCCAAGTCTAACCAGTCCTCACACATGGCACTCATTACACTCTGAATTAGAAAGCCTGGGTTGAGCTGAACACTGTGCAAATTACTAGATTATGTTGATGCTACTCCAGGGAACAAATTTTTGAAAGACAGTAGTCTGAAGTACTGGCCATTGGAAAATGTGTAAGCATACATCTTAGTATAATGTTTTCATTTTTTTATTTTCAAGACTGGGACTTTCTGTGTAGCCGTTCCTAAAACTTACTCTGTAGATCAGGTTGGCCTCAAACTCACAAATATGCTTGCCTCTGCTTCTCAAATGTTGGGATTAAAGGCTGTGTCACCAGGCCCAGCATTTTAGTATGATTTTTAAATTAATATTTAGAAAAATTCAGAGTAGTTTAGGCTGGGTGTGGTAGCATACACCTTTGAGACCCAGCACTTGAGAGAAAGAGGCAGATGGATCTCTGTGAATTAAATACAAGGCCTGTTGATGTACACAGTGAGTTCCAGGACAGCCAGCAATATGAAGAGAGATCATGTTTCAAAATAATAATAATAATAATAATAATAATAATAATAATAATAATAGTGGAATGCTTGCAAGTACAATAATTTCATAATAGCGTAAATACTGACTGTGATGTTTATTCTGGGTTGTCAACTTGGCTATATGTGGTACTAACCAAAACCAAAGCTGCTCAGTATACTTAAGAGGGATTTTTTTTTTTGGTAGAGAAGACCAACCTTAAATCTGGACCACACCTTCTGGTGGCAGTCACTATAGAGGGCATAGAAGAAGGGAGCGCCTGCTCTTTGCCTTCTTGACAAGTCCATTCCTTCAGTGGCATTAAAACTTCTTCAGGATTCCAGGGCATACTTAAGGCCATCTGAGACCTCCAGCCTCATAGATCAAACAGCTGTTAGATTCTTAGATTCCCACTGAGAAACAGCAACTGCTGGATTAGTTGAACCACTGACTGTAAATCACTGTAATAAAGCATATTTTGATAATGCATAGATAAATTCATCCTATAACTTCTCCTTCTTTAATATACTTGACTAATAAATTTGACATTAAAATAAAATATTTAACATAAAATCATTTAAATAAGTGTAATGGAGAGTTAAAGCAATTGTAACATGACATATTAAACTCATCTTTTAAAATGAGAAAGCACTTCAAATTTGGAAATATTTCATACTGTCTCCCCTCAATTCATATTCATTCTATTTCCTCAGTATTGTTTTACCTTCTTGCAATGTATTTCTAAGAGGCATTTTATATGATTACACATTCTTACATCTAAGAATAAAGCACATAAATAAATTTGAACTTATTTTCAACATCCTCAAACTAGTAAAGTGTTAAAATGTAATTTATGAATTGAAGTGCAAAGAAGTTCTGTTAAAAGCATTTTAATTTATGGAAGATTATTTTAATCAGCATTTTAAATTATTCATTTCTCAGGATTCTGGAAGAATTTGACAGCTTATGGCCTTGTGTAGTAGGAGATAGGTATAGAAGCTTCCTTCTGCTGTAGTAAGAAGAGACAATGCCACAGTATAGACAGCAAATTCAGAGAAAAAAATGTATGAGCTAGAGAGGTGGTTTTTGTTTAAGATGTACTCTGATTCCAAGAAGAAAACAGCCATGCCATATACAAGAAGAGAACATTCCATAATTATTTCTGTACTATTTCTTCGTTGTCTTCACTACATTGTGTGACCAACTTCTTCAGCACAGGCCACTCAAGAAAACCTTTGTCATGGTTCTGCCATGATGTGGGGATGGCTGACGTATTACCTGCATAAAAATATATACTGGTACAAAGTCATCAAGAAACTGATGGGGCCCACAGGGGAAAGACAAGACTAGATGCCAGTGGCAACCTAGGACTTCTTATTGACAAGTGCCAGGCTGTCCTGTATGTAGGTATGACCAAGTTAGAATTAGAATTCAAGTCCACTTTTGTTTTTTTTAATGAGGAGATGTGTTTCTTCAGCAACAACAGATAATTGATATTATTTTATTTCTGTCTTGCTTCTCACTCAGGCACTCTACTTGTCTTTGGATTCAGGGAAGCATACTATCCCACACTCTGTGTATAGACCACTCTGTAGAGTACAGACAACCACCCACATAATAACAAAATGACCTCTCATACACTAGAAAACATGACAGTGTAAGAATGCCAGCATTTTCCAAATAACAGTACAACACAGTGATGGTTAGGGTGAGAGAAGATGAAAAGAATTGGGAGAATTTCAAGGTTCTATGTGTTGCATGTCCATTAGTAACCTTATGGTTTTTTTAACTTTTTCTTCAGCAAGAAATAGAAATATTTGACATAAAAGAAGGTAACAAAAAGCACACATTAGGTTTGATTCTAAGGAAGGAAAGTGGATTTTGGGTGTTGAGTATGTCTCAACAAGTTACCCAGGAGCTCAATAGACACTTTCTAGTCCAAAGATTCAAACACAAGTTTTGTGATTTAGGCTCCTGCAGGGGAAATTTTCTGCGAATTTGAAAGTGACAAACTAACAGTCCTGCTTTGAAGGAAGCCGTCAGTGTTGCTGCTGCCTCCAAATCAGTGCTGCCGTGGGACAATCGTCTCCTGTCATTGCCTTTTCACAGAGTGCTTTTCTTTGCCTACCAAGAGTCAAAACAATGGTAACTGAGAAGCTGCCATCAACCTGAGTGACAGCAAGTGTTTCAAGAGAGCACGTTGATTGATTGATGGACGATGATGGATGTTGTCTAAAAGAAGAGAAAGCTGTGTTTCCTTTTTGAAACCATGCAAATTTGGACAACATAGACCAACAATCAGGCATTTCTAAATTTAATGTGAATGTCATTTCTAAATAAATGAGCAGTGATCAAAACCACCGCCCACCAGGAATCACAAAGTAAATTCAAACATCAGAGGCTTTCTCACCTGCATAGATGCCAAGGTCTCAGTTGATGAAATGACAGTGACAAGCACAGGTATGAAAATTGTAGCAAATGATCATCATGGCAAAAGCTCATTTTCTACAGCAATTCTTGGTAATTTTTGTTATTATTTTCTTTAGACAAAAGTTGTAGAAAATTATGTACACATATAGTTTATGTAATATAGAGAAGGAATATAAATACACTATTGTTTATAATATAAATATTGTATTTACATTAAAGATGTGTGTGTGTATATATATATATAATCATATATAGAGGCATATAGATTAGATGAGAAAAAAAAACATTCATGCCAATACCCTATCCCAAGGCACAAGGGATGAACCTGGAAAAGCTGAGATTTTCAGAGCAGCTGCCTGAAGGAACCTTTGGGACTTGGTACTAACAAAAGCTAAGAACCACACACATAAGAACCTTGCTCCTCTTCCACAGTACCCTGACTTCCTGTTGGGGCCACTCACAGACCAAGCACGTCTGGAGAGCAGAGAGCATGTTGATATGGTCTGCCAAACCAGGCTCAAAGAGAGAGCTGATTGACAAATGGGTATGGAGGAGGAAATGGATGGTGTCTGCCATAAAGTCACATGTTGTGAGCTATCTCTCCATATGTGTGTGTGTATAAAAGCAAAAGGAAAGAGAGTGAGAGAAATAATATAAGTCTCTAAAAACATGCTTTTAAGAGCCATTCAGAGAATGTATTGGTTCCTATCAATACATTGCTCTTGGATGTTAGAACTAAATTTTAAGGGGCTAGAAGCTAACATCAAGAATGATCTTTAAACCTGAAGCCACAGTTTATTTATTTTCATTTCAGTATTTGATATCCACTGTCAGCCAATGTGATACTTGCTGTCTAGTCCTGCCAGGGTTAGGCAAGCTTGTAAAATACAGGGCTTAGCTTTGGCTTGGGTCTTGACTTAGAAATTGCCCTGAGTAAAGAGAAAAAGTATGAAGCTGTCATTAAAAACCTCCCCAAAAATAAAAGCCCTGGTCCAGATGGTTTCAGTGCCGAATTCTACCAGACATTCAAAGAAGAATTACTACCGTTACTCCTCAAACTATTTCACATAGTAGAAACTGAAGGAATATTGCCAAATTCCTTTTATGAGGCCACAATCACCCAAGCCACTACAAAAAAGGAGAATTACAGACCAATTTCCCTCATGAATATTGATGCAAAAATTCTCAACAAAATTTGGGAAAACCGTATACAACAATGCATAAAAGATATCATCCACCATGACCAAGTAGGCTTCATCCCAGAAATGCAGGGCTGGTTCAACATACGAAAAACTGTAAATGTTATCTATCATATTAACAAACTAAAGAAACAAAACCACATGATCATATCCTTAGATGTGGAAAAAGCCTTTGACAAAATCCAACACTCCTTTATGATTAAAGCCTAGAGAGAGCAGGAATACAGGGAGAATACCTACATATAATAAAGGTGATTTACAAGAAGCCAACAGCCAGTATCAAACTTAAAGGAGGAAAACTCAAAGCAATCCCACTAAAGTCAGGAACTAGACAAGGATGTCCTCTCTTCCCTTATCTATTCAATATAGTTCTTGAAGTTTTAGCTAAAGCAATAAGGGAACGAAAAGAGATTAAGGGCATACAAATTGGAAAAGAAAAAGTGAAGCTATCTCTATTTGCAGATGATATGATTGTATACATAAGTGACCCACAAAATTCTTCCAAAGAACTGCTACAGCTGATAAACACCTTCAGCAATGTAGCAGGATACAAGATAAACTCAAAGAAATCAG